>APFE030284359.1:5315-122996 GCA_000404065.3 Pinus taeda
AACTATTTTATGCCTAAAGAGATGCAAATCTATCCTAATGCAACAACTAAATGCTTGATGCAAGATTGAAAACTACTCTAAGAACAAGAAATGAAAGTTTCTTTGTTTATCAAATTTTCTTTTGCCACTTACAATATCTAGATTGAATATGAGATGCTACCATTCATTTCGTCTAAATACTAAAAGGCAAAACTCAAGATAACATAAAGCACTTTCACTCAGCAAAAGGAAACCAAATGAAAAGCAAGTTCAAGAAAGCAAAACAAAAACTTTTCAAAAAGTTCTCTTCAAAGTAGCAACAAAAAAGTCTTTTCGAAAATGCTCTCAACAAAAACTAAAACTTTGTGATTGAAACAATAAGCAAGAAACACTTTTGCAAGTTGACACCCTACAAAGAATGAAAACTCAACAAAAACAAATGTGTTTAAAAAGGCTTTTTAACAATCGAAAGAAGCAAGGAAAGCTTTGGTAACAAAGACCAAAAAAGATCAAAAAGACAATTTCAAGAAAGTATCAAATGACAACTTTAATGAAACAAAGAAGTAGATGGTCATAAAAAGTGATTTCGTTAAGTAAACAAAAAGTCACCAAAAAGTAAAGTTCAACACAAAGATTGATAACAATCTTTCTGCTCTAATAACTCAGAGCAGCCAAGATTCCAATCAAGAAATCTTGTGTGCTTTTAGCAAAAACATGATGACGCTTGCAAACACAAAACAAGACCAATACTCCTTATAATCAGAGAGAAATCAGAGTAGGACGCTTGCTGTAACACAGACAACTGATACTGGAAAAATTGACTGTTTCAAACTGGCTGAAAACACCAGACAAAATTCAGAGACACAAAAATTTATAAATCCTAAAAGTTGCAAAATATATGCGACTGTAATTCTTGCAAAATGCGTGTATACGCAATTGTTCCTGAGGAAACCTGCATATACGCGGGTTTAGTTCAGACAACAAGCGCTTATACGCTTCTGTAACTAAATAAAACAGCGTATATATAATATTTCAAGAAAAATAAAAAAACAAACTGAAGAAACTGGCAAAACTCAGAAGTCAAGAACAGACCAGACAGTAATAGTAAACCAACAAGCAACTGAGCCCTGATAGGCTTGACAAACACCCAAACTAGGAACAACAAGAGTGTTGTCCCCAGCGGAGTCGCCAATTCTGTTGAGGGATTTTATCCCCTAGGGCTTTTGGGTGGAACCCAAGCAGACTAAAAGTTGTCTAAACAAAGAAACATGCATACACACAGCCATTATGCTAGCAAAATCTAATTCTAAAGTAAGAAGGACGTACCTTAGGTCCTACGTTCGAGTAGTTCCTCAAGGGTCCAAACCCTTCTTCACGTCCCTTTCGCTCCTTTGCCCTGCAAAACCAACAATTCCAAAGAATTCAGCAGTATATGGACAAAGATTTATACAAAAATCATCTTTATGCTATAAAATAAGGAAGTTAGTTATGAACTTTAAACAACCATTCATACATGAAATTCAAACATGAACATCATAAACATAAAGAAGAAGCATATCGGGAATCAAGACATGTTTCTTTATTATAGACAAATCGAAAGTACAAAAGGAGTAATATCACCTGAGCAACCTTTTGCAGGCTCCAAGCACAGCTTCCTTCCAGATCCATCCTGCCTCAAGCCTTTAGCATATCTCCTTCCAAGACTCACTCCATGATGCCATAACTAAGGGATGAACATCAAATCACAAGGAAACAAGGGTTTCCTGTATAGATGGGGGAAGTTCAGAAGGCACAAGGGTCTTCAGACCTGATTAGGGGGAAAATCTCAGTATAGTAACCTTTCTCTTTCTTCTCTCCTCCCTTAGGCCTTCCCTTTGGTGTCTTTTTATACCAATTCCAAAGTAGTTTTTTAGTTAGGAATTAGTTGGGAACAGTTGAGGCCGCAGGCACTAACAGGTGATCAGTAGGTAAAACCCGCGATCTCCGCCCGAAAATAAGGAGTTTTATATTTTTTTAAGTGTTTTAATACATATACGCGGGTTGGGTATATATGAACCCGCGTATACACGCGTGTAACTCAGGGAAATGTCGCGTGCAGGGAATAAAACACTGTTTTTTAGATTTTGGACCGGGTCTGGAAGGAGGGGTTGCCCTAGGCCATGAGTGCAGCATCACAAACCATAATAGTGAGATTTGGAGCTATAACAGAGATGGCTCTGATGAAGCTGGGGTGGATGAAAGAGTGGAGGAGATGCTCTACACGGTGTACTTTCAACTGAACCAATAAAGTCTTGCAAGTAATCAAAGTCCTAGCTAATCTAATCTAACTAACAATAAAGTGAATGAACAATAGCTTTATTTGAAAGAGAACCATATATATCAACTATGCAATGAAACATTTCAGAGATCTGAACACATAACCAACTTCTGCAAATGAAAATAGCACACTAATGATTGCATGGCAAAGCAAACTAGTGTTTTTGTTTGGGACAACACAGTTGCTTCAATTCCAGCCCCTGATCCAATGAGGAAGAGGTGAAACCAAAAGTGTTTGTTGACCCTTTTTTGGAGCTTTTTTTCCTGTTATTATCCTACCAATCTATTCTAAACATATGAAGCAATTCTATTCATAAACAGTGACCTAGTTAATCAACACAACTTAATCTGCCTAACAGAAATACGTTTGCAAATGCATAGAAAGGAAAGCAACGATGCATAAAGGAAAGATAACAGTAAATAAAGGACGCCCTAGGCTCTCAGGTTGGGCCCAACCCTGAGAGCTACGGCTCCTATAGAAAACTCAGAGTTGATATAAAATAGGACTGCTTATAATTATCAAAAAATAGTCATCAGTCAAAAGTTATGCCAAAATGGCTACAAGAGAACAAGCTGAAGGTGACAGCACTGTAGTGCAAAAAATGCAATGGTTTCAAAAGTCCCTTACGAAGGCTAAGGCCTTGTCATTTATACACCACAAGGGCCCTAGCAGGCCTCCTAAATCTAGGGGACTTGGCTGTCCAAACTGTTAGTAGACAGTCCCTTTTCCAAAATCTGCTTGGCTACCTTCAAGATCCGTTTTTGGTGGCCTTTGAGCTCGGAGTTGGGGGTGGAGATCCCGAGGAAGGGCTATTTAATGTCATAGACAACCCCCCTACGAATCCTCACCTCAAGCTTGGCTGTCATCTAGCCCATGATTGCTCGGTTTTGCTCCAACATGTGTCAAAAAACCTGAAATAAGCACGTGTTAGCCACCTAGGAAGAGTGTCCACCCTTATTCGTACAAATGACATAAACATACTAAAAAATAATGCATAAGCTATGAAAAATGGAGGATTGAACAAGGACTAAACAAGGATAATTAGGAAAAATGAGCCCAATAAGTTACCCAATTTGGGGCTCATCAATGGTGTGGCTCACATTCTTTGTGAGAATTGTGTATTCCATATTACATAACGATAAAGATATTGACCTATCATTTTTTAATGGTTTTTTTACACCTTATAAATTATGCTTAGTACTCCATGATTTTCATCCATATGCTATATTTCTTTTCCAATTTTTTAGGTGCATGAACTCTATAAAACAATTCTAGCTAGCTCTCTGTATTATGTTCTCTCTTCTTGTGCAATGTAATTTTTTGCATTGTCTTACTCTACTACCAAATTTTAAAATCCTATAATTGGTTGAACAAATTGTGGCATAGTTATTTTTTGTCTTATCAAATGTCAAAAAAAAATTACAAATCATGGTATAAACGTAGGGACTAGTTGCTTTGAAACTATTACCCTCATTTAATGATGGAATCTCTCTATATATGTGTGTTTGTGTGTATGTGGGTCTATATATGTACACACACACACACACACATTAATGTACATATTTTCTATATTTTTAATTTATTTGTCTATTTATATTAAATTAGTGTATGAGACCTCCTTTTCTGTAAGAGTTTATTTGTCTATAAATATCAAATTATTACATAAGACCCCTTTGTTTATGATATTTTATTTGTCTATAGACATCAAATTAGTGTATGAGACCCACTTTTTTGTGCTAAAAAGGATTTGAATTCTAAATTCTATGATGCTGTACATACTCTATCCCTTTGGATTTGGACAAGACCCCCTTGTTTGTGAGACAAGGGATTTGGCTACTAAAGTCTATGAACGTGTATGTACTATACCCTTTTGGATTTGGATTTAAACATATGATCTCTTTCGAAAAAATTATATAATTTTAACTATTAAACCTACTCAAATTATACACCAATGCTTGATTATTTTATTATAAATAATACCTTTCAATGACAATCCAATTTGAAAATTCTACATTATGCAAATTCCATGCAACTTCCATACCTTGTCAAAATACTAGCATACATAACAGCACGTGAAACATATGTTGTACAAACACGAGGAACTATTAAATGACTAAAACATATAAATGAAAAAATAATAATTATTAAAATGAGAATAAATCTTAATTCATTGTTATCGTGAGATCCCATGCTCTTTGGAGCCCTCCTATATAAAATACCTCTTAAGGATTGAGTGCCATGTTTATGGATACACTATTTCCTAAAGATATCAACATTAGTTTTATGTGCCCAAGTGTTTCATCTTTCTCTTTCCTTAACATTTTAGTGTTTTTTTTTTTAAATCATCTACTCGAAGTTCAAGCTATGGATAGTTTAATACTGAATGCAAAAATGATTTTTTTATTAATGGGATGTTATGATGATTGTGTAAGACTAAGTATAATACCCCTTAATATATTATATTTCCCCTACAAGTGGTTCCCACCCTCAATCCATCCCCATGTTATCTGGATTGTGCAATACTTGGTAGAATACCCCTTGAGATATTATATTCCCCCCACAAGTGGCACCCACCCCCCATTCCCTCACCATAATATTTGAACCTCACACACAAACCAACTAATCTACACCTCATGGAAAAGCTCTACAAAACCCTAGTTGGTTTATCTACAAACCCTAATTATTGTAGAGGATTTTCCCTTTCCATCTACTCTTCCTATGGCTAATGGAAGTGGAGGGAGTAGTAATCCCTCCTACAACATGATTGTGTTTGAAGGAAAAATACTAGAAAAAATGGTGCCTTCCATTCCCAATTCTTTAGGTTGAAACTAGCAAAATGAGCATTAGTTAGCTAACCATGTTGGGAAATGGATACCAAGAAGTTTATTTCCCAAAGAAACTATAGATCCCAAATTTGAGGTTTGATCAATGGAGAGCACATACAGTATATGCATGGTCATACACTTATAGGATGCCTAAAAAATATTTATCACACTGGGTTTAAACAAATGGAAACCTAAGGACCATATCAAGCTCTAATTGGGAGCCAACAACTTTTTGATTATTTCCTTCATCAATTTAAGATCAGAACCAGTGTTTGAGAATGGGATATACTTTTCTAATTCATGTGAGCTCTCTCTTAAATTTTTAATTGATCACTTCATACCTAACAAGGAGGATTTAATGGTATGCCCTATATGGATCCAAGTGTACTCACTATTGGGGGAGTTTTCGGATGAGGAGGCCCTAGCTGGAATAGGGAATTCCCTTGAGATTTTTGTTAAAATATATGAAGCGACTAAGAAAGCAATGTATATATCCTATGCCCACATATGTGTGTACATGAAAAATTTTTACCCTCTCCTAGAATCAATAGATATCTATTACAGGGATGAACTATGGAACACATTTTTAATTATGAACATATTCCTTTATAATTCTGGAGGTGTCATGAATACGGTCACTTATATTGTAATTACCCACTGATAACCTTAAATTAAATCCCTGAATCATCATGGACTCAAAATAATGACGGATTTACTATGCTTGAGAGTAACTATCACAACCCTAATCTCCCCACCCCCTTCATGAAAAAACTCTATGGAGAAGAAAGGAGTGGAAATGAATAGATGAGGGTTGCTTGCTTCATCAGATTCATTGGATATCAATTCTACTAAGTAGCCACCTAACATTGAGATCAAATACCCATTGGGTCCCCCCTCTTACTCAAATTTTCCCCTATCCTCTTTTCTAATCCTGACACCCCTACTTGTAACCCCTTTGTCCTCCATCATGTATCCCCCTGACTCCTCAATCCAATTGCCTTTTCCCCCATTTTTCTATACAACATTCCCAAGGGAGATAAATCTCTCTCTAATCAAGCTGAGGATATGGATTTGGATGCACTCAATTTTTGGAAATAGTGAATGCATGAAAAGGTAAAGATCCTTTCACCCTCCCAGAGCATCAAGTCTGCTTATTAGGTCAATTTAATTTGAAGTATAAACATGCCTCATATAGATTGAACTCAGGTATTGGAAGCATTGGAACTTTTGGGGTCCAAATGTATTGATTAAAATATACAAAAGATTTTTCGTAGGGAGGAGAAGAAACAAAGTTGAAAGAGTAAATTGTGATTCTCTGATGAATTGGGAGATATATTGGTTAATTTAAGATGAGTTAAGGTTATCACAGAAACATTCCATTGATCCAATAAGTCTCAACCATTAAAATAGTTTCATGGAATATGAGGGGCCTTAGCAGCAAAGGAAAGCAAGCCTCCTGAGATATAAATGGTTTTGGGAGAGATCATCTATAATGAAAATCCATTAAACAAAAATATTAAGTGAGGCTTTATTTAGAATAACTAGTAATTGGAGGCAAAAATGTCAAGTAGTGGAATTATATGTCCAAGGGTACTTTGGGGGGCTAGCCATAATTTAAGATGATCAAGATATTTGAGTCACCAACATGTATGTCGCATCCCAAATTTTGATCATATAATTCCATATAGTTGATTTTGGAGAATGTTGTCATCTCTTCAAAGGTTTATGGTCATAATATTTGAAATGATAGACCGTTGTTCCTCAAATATATTGTCTAGACCAATAAATTAATATCTCCCTCTCCAAGGATTATTAAGGAGATTTAAATATTATCAAGTCACTTACTAAGAATGAGGGTAGAATCTAGAGGCTAGAGACATACATAGTATTGTTTCAGGAAGTAATCAACTCATCTTACCTCATTAGGGTAGAAACAAATAATGGAAATAATACTTGGAAAAACCAACAACAAGGTCAACAGCAGGTTGCATAAAATTTAGATCAATTTGTAATTTATGAGAATATCATGATATAGTATGTGTTCATTAAGGCCTTTATCTCCCTAGCCATGGGTTACATCATCGGACCATATGATTTAATATTAATTTAAAAATCCACCCTCAAAATAATCCATTTAGGTTTGAGAAATTTTGTCTTCATTATCTCAATTTCAATCAAATATCCAGCAGTGGTGAGAGGAACTATGGAAAATAGATGGATCGATAATGTTCTCTCTATATAAAAACCTTAAACACTTAAAGTCGAAACTAAAAAGTTGTAACAAGGGGTAGTTCGACAACATAGCAGACGAAAAAATATATTGGAACATAAAATGGTGGAGATCCAACAAGAAACTATCTTATATGTAAGATATAAAATCCTAATTAAGGTTGAGGAAGAAACTTTGTAGGAATTGGAGGAACAAAGAAAGCAGGAATAAATTTTGTGGAAACAAAAGTCTCACATCTAGTGGCTCAAGGAGGAGGATAAAGACATTAATTTATTCCATAAGTCAACACTACAACATAGGCATCGTAATAGGACCTATTTGTTGAAAGGTTTCAAAGGAAGTCAATTAGAAACCCATTAATAGATTTCTCAGGGACTAGTTCAGCTTTTCAAGAATATCCTTTATAAGCCTATACTAGATAGAGAAATGGAAATACAACAAATAACTTGTTATATTCCACAATGATCACAACTGAATAGAATGAATCACCACTCTTGTTGGATAATTATATGATATGATGTTTGGAGAGCATTGTAGGAATCTAGATAGTCTAGGTCTATACTCTGAGCTTTGGATGCCACTTTCATAATATTGGTTCCCAAAAAAGAAAAGGTGGATGATCCCAATAGTTACAACCCAATTTCACTTTGTAACTTCATTTACAAAGTTGTCACAAACATAATAGAAAATATACTCTAGTTATTCCTGTCTAATATCATCTCTCCAAAACAAACAAGTTTTTTAGAAGGGAGACAAATTGTGGATGATATCATGGTAACTCATGAAGCTATCCGGTCTTTTAAAATAAAAAAGAAACCCATAATTATGATCAAACTAGACCTATCAAAATCCTATGATAAACTAAGTCAGGAGTTTTTATGTGGTGTCTCGATGGCCTTTAGTTTTGCAGGTGATTGGATTGCATGGATTTATAATCTTATATATTCTTCCTTCTTCATGATCCTAGTTAATGGTTCTCCATCTCCTCCTTTCCAGTCCTCTAGAGGGATTACACAAGGAGATCTTATATCTCCATTTCTCTTTATTTTAGTAGTGGAGAATTGGGTCTATCCTTCAAAGAGAAAACAACTAAGTAAAGGATACCAGGTATTATGTTATATGGGGAGGATTTACCTCTCACGCACAAGTAGATTCTTGATGATACCATGGGACTTGTTACCGCAATGGTGCAAGCCATAGAAAAATTTAGGGACTTATATTCGCAGGTGGGCTAATTTTCCATGGTTTTTCCAAAAAACAATTCGTCGATTTCCCTTTTTTCTAAAAATGATTCGCCCAATTTTTAGAATATAAAATTATTTTAACTTAAAAATTGCCAAAATTATGTAGAGATTATAGATAATATCATTAGATATTTGAATATTTTTACAAATATATCATCAAAAATTTTGGATTTTTCATATTATAGACTAGAGAAATTCGCCAAGGCTCCTAAACTTTAAGATAAATTTCTATCCTTCAAATTTTTCATGGTGCAAGAAGCCCATGTCATCAATTATAAATTAGATAAGTTCTTTGTAGCATCAGGTATGGATATCATTAGATGTAAATCTCAGGTTTTTTTCTTTAACACCCTTATGATTATGTAGAGGCATGTGGCTTGTATTATGGGGATCCAAATCAGAAAGCTTCTATCAAAGTACATGGGTGTGCCTATGGTGGAAAGCTCACTCAAATGGAGTATTTGGGAGGAAATTATCACTAAATTTCACAATAAATTGATGAGATGTACATTTAAATATTTGAATATTTTAGGTTGATTAGTACTCAAAGTTGTCCTTCAATCCCTACATGTATATCTTTGTTCAGTGACCATCCATTCCTTGGGAATTTCATAGAATTTAGATATCTTTCGTTTGGGGAGGATCATGGCTAGAAACGAATTGGCCTTTAGTGGCATGGAACAAGAACTATCAACCAAAACTCAAGAGAGGACTAGGTTTACATGATCCATCCATCATGGTAATGGTACTGGGCATAAAGATATGGTGGAGGTGGCTCCGAGGAGGAATAGACCTTTGGAAAATAATATAGAAGTGTGAATATGCACCTCAAGCATCTCCAAACAAATTGATTAGACCAAATACATCGACTGATAGATCTTTGATATAGACCATGACCAAGAAAGGGATTGGTTTGATTCAAAAACATTGTGTTGGGAAAATTTAAAATGGATGAACGACTTTTTTCTTAGATGATTCCTGGAAACACCTACCCAAGTTGGAAGACCAAATTGAGCTAGAATATTTAAGGCAACAAATGATAGCCCAAGGAAAAATAAAAATTACAACTACTTAATAGAGGAGGTAGCATAGCAATGATGGTGTCAATGGGTCTCCCCAAAGAATTAGAACCCTAAACCAAACGCTGAGGTTTGGAGGAATTTATGAGAAAATTTGAAGGATTGAAAAATCCCATTATCCAATCATGAGGATAAATTAAGATGGGGTTATAGATCTAAGTGGAATTTATCTTTAAGTGAATCCTACACATTAGAATTAGGATATCAAGATTTTTCATTAAAAGAGGTTTGGTCTAAACTATGGAAGCAATTATTTTGGTCAAAACTATCTATTTTCCTTTGGTTTTTTAATGCAAAATAAGCCATTAACATGGGAGAATATTCAAAATTGAAACTACTAGGGTACCTATCCATTCCCTCTTTGTATGCTACACACTAAGAATGTGGAGCACCTTTTCAATGATTATAACTTTTCAAGGGGTCTACGGAATAGACTATATGTTCATTTCTTGAATGAGATAAATATCCCATGGGTATTTCAAATAATCTTGTCAACTAGTAGTCTCAAGACTTCCTCAATTCACTTCTCATTTGAATTTGGATCCTTTCCGCTATATTCCTTCTCTAGGAGATTTGAAAAGAAATAAATTAAAGGTCGGCCAATCCCTCTTAACTCCATTTGGAACTCTTTTGTAAGCCAAATTAAGGAATCAATCATTGCAATAACATGGTCTTACTGGGATTGGAAAGTTTCAGGAACATAAGCAAGAACTTTTCATGGGTGGTTCCCCTCTCCCCAGGTCAATCCCCTCCTCCCCCTACCCCAACCCCTAAATCAAGTCATCTCAATCAGATCTCTCCCCTGCCCTTTTTCCTAAAACTAAAATTTGGTGGAGCTTCCAAACATAACCCATGCCTGAAGGGGTATGGGGGAATAATAAGAGTTCAATTAGGCCTTCCAGTATTCATTTACTCAGGAACGATTGGTGTCAATAGTAATAATGGAACATAGCTTATGGGTCTACATATGGGACTGGAGTTTGCTCATGCTCATGGTTTCACTAAGCTCTTGGTGGAATGAGATTCACAAATCATCATAAACATGCTTCGAAAGATTCATGTTGGTAATCATATCCATAAGGTATCATCAATCTAGAGACTAGAATCTCTTTTAGAACAGGTATCCATCCTTATATATTGCATTCCAACTCTTATTTTGTGTCGTGTTCACTAAATATGTAACAAAATAGTTATTTTCCTTGCAAACTATGGGTTCCTTGACTCTTCTCCACCATTGGCGTTAACTTGGAACCTCTTACTAGACTCTCCTCTAAAGGCTACATGCTAGTAGTCGACTCAAAAAAAACACCCAACACCAAATGGGGCGATGATCAAGAACGGGTGGAGGGTGGTAGGTTGCCACCGCCCCACCCGTCTAATTAGTCGAGGGACATGGAAATACACCCCCAAAGAGGTTTAAGTGAAGGTCTATGTGACCATTATGAAACATTCCTCTTATCAGATGAAGAGATGGAAAAAGGAATTAACTGCTCTATTTGAGGGTTTACTCATCACTAGGGGAATTTTGAGGTCTAAAATGGACCTCCTAAGGGAATTATAAAATAATAGTGAAAATAATAAAATAAGATTACATTACATCATCAACTTTTAGAGGGAAAAAGGAAAAACATGTTTTTTCAACTCGTATTTTCAACTTATCTCCCTATGGGGTTACTCAAATTTTAAGCGAAAACATTCGTTGCATGCAAAATTTAATTCCTTTTCCAAGGAGTATCCATGTTGCATACTTTCGATGGACCCTGCTACACGAAAAATGAGAAATACATGAAAAATGTGATTACAATCACATTTTTTCATGTATTTCTCATTTTCCATGTAGCAGGGTCCATCAAAAGTATGCAGCATGGGTACTCCTTATATGAGGAATTAAATTTTGCATCCAACGATTACTCCTACTCGAAATTTGATTAAAACCTTAGGGAGATAATTTTAAAATACTAGTTGAAAAAGTAGTTTTATTATTTTATTATTTTTTATTCTTTTTAACCTTTTACTCAAAAAATGGTGAATCATCCCCCATGGTTGACATCATCATCTTGAATTCTATTGATTCTTATAAAGTTTGTTTTGGTTGTACATTTTTCTTAGGAGGCCCATTTTAGACCTCAAAATTCCCCTAATGGTGTAGTGGGTGATCATAATGAATACTCGTGTGTTGTTAAATTCATGGGCATTATAGAGGTTGTCATCATTGGTAAGGGAAATTAGTGTTTGGTAGGGAAGATAGATAAAGTGGTGGAATTTAGGCCTGAGTGGCTTTGGATTGGAAGCAACCATGAGAGAGCATATCTCATAGTAGAATAATATGCCTAGATGAATGCACATCAAGGAGTGGTTGCTACCTGTGTCTAGTATTTTAGGGCTCATTTGAAAATGGGTAAATCTATGTGTTGCTTCAATATTGGTTTTATCCAGTTAATTCAGTTAACTTGGAAGGTGGTTGGTGGAGAATTTGGAAAAAATAGGAATTTTCACTTGCTCCCTTCTCATCCTTGGTATTCATCGGTTCCTTATTATCCTTGGTATTTGAGGCGAATCTTTCCCCTTTTCTTATTCAGTGACCTTTAGTATCAGTCTTGAATTATTTTTTCTAGTAATGGTTATGAATTTCCTTTTGAGCTAGTGATTCTCAGTTTTTTCATTGTTCTTGGTGGTATGTCTGTCACCTTGTGGCTTGGTGTTGCGTGGGATATTGGTGGTTGGGGATTTTTAATTTTAGTAATGGTAGTTTCTTTATTATTCAGTCAACAGTTCTAGTTCATTCTTTTCTTCTTAGTGGTATTTTCATGAAAACATGGTTTCCTGAATGGTATTTTAGTCAATTTGTGGTTAGGTGGTGGGTGATTTTTTGGTGGTTAGCGGAATTCAAATATGTTTATGTTGGTGATTTATTTTTCTATTCAATGGTCAGGATTCCTTGTATCCCTCTTATCCTTGTTTCATTATTACCTTAGTGTGATTGGTTATACCCCTATAAGAATGTGATTTGGAGTTGAGGGCAATTTTGGTGGCAAGGGGAAATTGGTTTCATCCTACACCTACATCCAGTTATCACAAATATCCTCTTGGTCAGTCCCCATCATAGCCAACTCTCGGCCCTTAGCCCCTGTAGTTTGTGGGAAGTCCTTACCTTCAATGTTCCCCTCAAAAAATATAGGATGTGGTTTGAATCTTTGTATCTAGTTGCTTGGTTATCCATGCCTTCGAAACAAGCTCGTGTTAGAAGAGAGGACAATTAATATCAATAGTGGGCCAACCAAGGTCATACATGCATGCACCTTTAGATATAGGATTTTTCCTCTCGTTTCTAGGAACTCACACTAGCCCTTATATAGGAAGAACTCACTCAAGTTGAGGGGGGAGTCTCTTTTCATATGAGCTTAGAGGTTTGTACTAATTAAGATTATTGGATCCCAAAAATAGGTCATATGAGAAGTCGATTTAACCAGTATATGAATATGGTGGATCTTTATTGGAAAATGAAGTTTCTACTGGGACATACTCTTCTAGACCATCATGAAATTGGCATGGGCTTTCTTCACTCTCTTGAAAAATTGCACAAGCACTTAAGGGATCTAGATAATAGGATGGAGAATATTGAGGAACATCATGAAATTCCTCTACTAGTAGGAAGAACATCATAGGATCCAAAAGAACCCATCCAAGATGTAGACTTAGGTTTGGATCCCTCAACATGATTTTGATATGGTTATGGTTTTTGATATCTTATTCTAAATTACTCTTGTACAAGGCTAGTTAGTCCAGTGTCTCAATTTTATTCTAATTTATTTTTGTCTCTTTTAGTTATTAACTGTCTCTCTCATCCACATGGAGAGTCTATTTATGGATATGGTCTTATCTCCCTTATGAGAGACTGACTTTACTTTTGTAATACTCTATGTAAATTCCATTGCAGTTAATATAATTCACCCCAACAAACAAAAAAATTTAATCTAGACCTCATAAATACAATCCGTTATTTATGACATTATTGTTAACATTGAAAAATCGTACACCTATTAGTACAATCCAGAAGCCATTAAAAGTGTTCAGCAGAATGCACAGGTGGACATTTTTCCAGCCGAATACATTATGAAGTTTAAAAAATAAAAGTTCTCCTAAGGTCCAAAGTTTATAAAGGAAATTAATTAAGGCCACACATATATTTCTTTCATAAACATGACCGCGATATAGCCTCCAAAAGCCATACGATTGCAGAAAATATGACTCAGCAATCCAGGACCACTCTACACACTTGGAGCCAACTTGTTTACATGAGATCAGCCTAGTACGGCTGAATTCTAGTCATCTTGGATAAGTGTAGACCTCAATGGAATCCTCTTGTCCTACTCATGTGTCTTTATCATACATGTACCAAGAGAGGGAAGAGGGATTCAAAAAAATCTATATAAACGGGCCATGGGAGAGCCAACAGAAGGGACATTGTTATGATCCCAAATTGTTGTTTGCGCAAACCATCATTCCATTGTTGAAACCACTTGAAAAACACTAGCATGTTGGCAAAATTTCTTCTAAGCAACCCAACATGTTAGTGAGTGAAGAGGAATCCACCCTTTGGAGAGTCTTCACACTTCTTTGAGAGAGAAAGGAGAAACTTGCAAAGAGATTGAGGAAAAGAAACACCCTTGCTGAGGATTTTTGAGATCCTTAGCTCAAATAATTCTCTTCAAGTGTCTAAGATTCTAATTGAATTCAACCTCTACTGCCAGCAATCGATAAAGGGAGATTTTTCCATATATTATTTATGTGTTTTCTCCATTTGAGCATTGTTTTGTTTATGCACCTCTTTATTTACATTTATGTTTATGTATGCATTGTTTCCACAATTTACAATGTTGTGTACCTTTAAGTTTGTCCACTAACAACACCAATTTTAATTTTGATTATTTGTAGGTAACAATCCACTACTAAGCGGGTTTTTTTGGTACACTTGTGCTCCAAAAACACTACAACAGAAATGGTGATCATATTTAATTATTTTCATTAATCTAGAGATTGTTTACAGGACCTCCTCTCTGCACAACCATCCTTCAAGATGCTCTTCAACTCCCTGGATTTTTTACAGTACCCCAGGATCTTTTCTGAGCCCGTGGAAGTGAAAAAATTTCAAATCTTTCTCACCCACACGATCTTTTCATAGACAAATGTAGAACACATGTCTGTTTCTGCAAAAACCCCAGAGCACACGTCTATTTCTTCAAAACCCACACGACAGATAGAAAGCAAAGGAAAGTCTTGTATTTTTCAGTTTTCTCATGTGATTGACAACCTTTAGTGAATTTCCGTCACCTATGCATTATGTGTTTTCTGTTCAATACCCTTGATTGGTTGAATGAACCCTAATTCATCAAGAAATTAATTTTTTTGTGTTTGCAACAAATCTACATATGTTTTCAAACTATTTTTTCTTAAATTTTCTGCAAATCACGTAGCTTAATTAGTGAAGCAAGTAAGTGGCCCATTAATGACAAATATTTCTAGTAACCGAAGCATTTTTGGGACTAGAAGCAAATGTTACTAGAGAAAGTAAGTAATCTCTACTTCCCTTGCGTATATTAGACAAACCTGGGATTTCATATGAAAACCTTCTCGAAAACATTTGAATTTCCATCTCCCTCATTAAACTCCACATATTTTAATAGGAAAAATCTAAGTGGCCCATAATCCACAAAAAAATTATTTTTTCCATGCAAGGAACAACCAACATTTAGTGTAATTAGAAGGATACTGAAAAGGATCATCGTATATCCACATCTTATCACACTTTCTATGCTCACTTGCATCACACACTAAGCCTTCATAGGCTTTGTACTCAAGGATCATCCATCTTTTGGGTCTTTGGTTACTTAGTCTATTTTGGCTTACAAAGTCACTCCACAAGTGAATTAAGCCTCTTTAAAAACAACCATAACTTGAACAAATTAAATTTCCCCACAAGGTCCACCAAAAAATTTATAGTTCAAGTTAGGACCATTGGGGTAGGCATCCCATAACCCTCCATGGTCATGTTACACCATTGAAACATAGTTGTTGAATTTTTAGGGAGTTTAAAGTCCTTCAATCATCCTACGAAAAAAACCCAAGCATGGAAAAGACCCAATTCAGAGGGGGTTCGGCTTAGGTCCAATGTGTGTGGTACTCTTCGGGGCTACGTGACCCATCTAGTTCTTGGTACTGGTAACCGATTACCAAGAAGATAAAGACTCGAATGGTCATGTGGGATGAATGTACTTAGTGACCAAATCTATGGCATCCTTTCCCTATAGGTGACGGTGCATGTAGCACTTGAAACTCATTACCATTACCTTGGTTGATTCCTTGATTGTTGGAAGGCATCGCTAGTTCTTTCGAGACATTGCCCCAGGACCCATCAGAGGATATTTCTACAAGGCCTAGTTACTTTGAGAATGAACAGGATGATTAGGTCTTCGTAGGACTCTTTATCATATGCAAAAAAAAAAAAACCTTTTCTTGTTTGCTTGATCACATAGTTTAAATTAAAGGAAAATAAACCATTTATGTTTTCACTTTGCTTTATGTATGTGATCCAATTGCATTGATATTTATCTCCTTCCCTCACCAAACACAAAGTAGCGCACACTCTAAATCGACATGATAGGGGACTCCAGAGATCACCATCGATCTAGAAGTTTTTTAAACCTCCCCCCATTACTAGGAGGTGTGCCAGGACTCCCACAATTCAGGCGCAGAGAACATCACTCAGCCACCATTATTGGATCTTCCTTTATTGGTGCATATTTTCTTGGAAATCCTCCTTAACAAAGTACACCCTTCACCACTTCAGAAGGATCCCCACAAGATACCCTCTTTGGGAGTGCACACACCTCTCCTCCAGATAGTCCCTGAGATACCCATCGAGGTAATTCTCCTGTGACATCCCCACAAAGGATTCTATTGCATATAGTTGTCCAGAAACATTTTGTGATGGTAGGTAATGGACAGATCCCATTCTTAGCTTCATTAAATCTCCCAAATTTAAGCAAGCTAACCAACGGTCCAATCCAACATGGCTAAAATTGGCCAGGTATGCCTACAAAGCTCCCTTTAGATATTCCAAAATTCAAGCGAAAGCAGGGCAAAGACGCAGGGCACCATGTCATGACATTTCACCTGTGGTGTTCATATAGCAATATGACAAAAGATATTGTTAGATTATGACTATTTCAACAAACCCTAACAGGGCTCGCCACGTAATGGTATATAGACCAGACCTCTACATCTCATGAAACATTTAGCTCATTAGCTACTTCTTTCCTTACTTTCTTCTAACTCTCGGTCTGCCATGATTAAGGTTTGGAACTCCTAACCAACTTCAAACAAACATAAGCTACACACATCTCGAATCATATCCATGAATGGAGGAAATGTCGTATCCTGTACAAAAATGACTTTGAAGATAAAGTCCTCCTCAACATTTTCTTGAGATCCCTCACCTCTGAAATATGTAGATGGAGCTAAAAAATTCCCACAAACTGAGGAAGAAGGCATTAGTAAAGCCCAACAACTGGAGCTTATCTATAACCAATCTAGGTACATTATCATGTGCTCCCAGACGCCCCGTGCCTGTAGTCTTATCGATAAATCATAGGCGCATATAGTATTGTTGATGGACTAATTGGGGCATGCTCCCAAAGACATCACAACAATAATCATCAATACCCTGCATATCCAGTTAATGGCCCGACATATGATGTTACACCACCATTGCAAAATACAGGGTATTATAATGGTCAACCCGCACCTATGCATAATATAGTCAATAGGGTTAACCAAAACCAGCCCCCACAAGGAGGCTCGTATCATCCCCCTCAGGGAAATATACTCCTCCTAGAGTACGGATAAGACGTATTCTCCCCCGAATCAGTATGTTAACCAGGGACAAGAGAACCAATATTCTACTTTCCCAACATCACAATAGAATGTTTTGCCAAAGTAAAATAATGCACGAATGAATCTAGTGAAAGCTTCTCTCGCTTCACCACAACAATTATAATAACAATTGAATTCGATCATTCCTTCTAACGGTTCTAGGAAAAAACCAGAAGTAAGAGAAAGGGAGAACCCAAGCGAGGAGGCAGCAATTGGCAGCAACCCCCAAGGGCACTGAGAAGGGATAACCCTAACCGGAACCAAAACTAGGGTACGACCAACAATAACTGATAGAAACATGGCAAGAACACTATTCTCCAGACTAATCATGCATGTTTTATCTGCAGGGAGTACGGTCATCATACCCATCGTTGTCCTCAACTTCCTGATTTGAAAAGGATACAAGATGGTAGGGGGAAAGGTGGCCAACAAGCTAAAACCTTGCAAGACCCCTTCCCCCATCATGGAATTGTTAACACACAACAAAAAACTCCCCAAACTCACCCATCTAGAGGGAACCTCAATAATGCTCCTAACCATGATATCTTCATGACAGAAGAGGAAATCCTCTTACAAATGAGGAATCGAACTTATGAGACTCCCTCAGAGCCCAATCTTTCCATCTCGACTACGACCATACCTACTTGATCATTGACCATCACACAACCTTTTGTAGATGCCATGCCTAAAATGGTCAAAGGACCCTTACAACGTGCACAACCTAATTCAAAATTTTCCCATAGTTACAGCATAATCGATGACTTAGTTCAATCACCATCAGCTATGTCAGCGCTTGAAGTCCTGCAGATGTGTCCAACCCAACAGAAAGTCCTACTTTCTGCTTTAGGTGCAATTGAACCATCTAATTCTCGCCTCGTGGTCTTTGACTTGGAAAAAGCTACTCCATGGGTTCCCTCATTTGTCGCTTTACAAATCCCTATTTCAGTCCATAATATCAACATCCATCATTCCATCATCGGCGAAGGGGCTTCCACACGCATTAGGTCCAAATCTGTTTGAAAAAAATTAGGATCCCTTGAACTTAAGCCTTCAGACTAACTCTTAGAGCATACGACGGACGCCCTTTGGCCCCCGTCAGCTTATACCCTAGCGTGCGAATTAAGTTGGCTGGAAAAATTTCTTTAATAGACATTGAAGTACCTAATGCCCAACTAGATTACAACATCCTACTAGGTCGAAGCTATATGTACGAAATGCTCGCAGTTGCCTCATCGGTGTTTGGAACAATGATGTTCCCCCATGATGGGAAGGTCATTACCATCAATCAACTCACATACTATGAGAAGGCAACTTCACCCACACCATATGGCATGTTTCCCTTAGTATCACCCTCCCAAGAGGTTGTCGCTACTCACACTGAGCTCAGCTTGGGCCAGTTTAAGTCATCAACTCTCCTAGGAATATTCTCAGGAGACCCTTCGGTAAGACAAGAGCTTGTCCAAAATACCGAAGCGCCGATGTGCATGATGACTTCATCAAACAACAGCCAAACCCTAGAATCAATTCCAGACACCCCACCCCCTGCAACTGAAGAATTCAGGACTTTACCTCAAGCCATTATGAAAACCTCCTTCTTATGCCCCCCACCCGGGTTTGTATCACACCAAGCCACGGCAACCCTCACATTACCAAATATGGCTCTCGCAATACCAGTTTGGTACATGGTCACCATGACCATGTCAGCTAAATCAAGACACATGCATGAAGGAAGCTTCCTTGTACCTCCACTTCATGGGACCACCCCTACTCAAAACTGTCCTATGCCTACCACAACTGGAGTTTCAAGAAGGGCGAAACAAAATAGTAAAAAAGGCTAAGCTTCCAACTCCTCCAAGACCATGAAACCCTTTTCATTATCTGAGGAATTCAGGCACCCAACTCATATATGCTCTGAAATAGACGAGTTAAAAACAATCATGAATTCCTCTAAAACATCAGTAACCCTAGCTTCACTAAAGGGAGAGAAATTCGTACCCTTGCGTAAAAAGGAAGTACAAACCAACCACGCATGCACTATATGCAATAAATATGGACACTATACTCATCGTTGTCCTAATATCACTCAACTCTAGGAGAAATTCAAAGGGATCATCCAATCCAATAGCACTAACCCCACCTTCAGAGGATGTTAAATGTCAAAACATATTCTACATTTAGGAAGAGAAATTGTCTAGCTCTGCACCTGCCTAGAACACATGAAGGAAAAGTAAGTAGTATTTCCACTCCTCTACTTTACTGTGTGCTATATGTGATGACCCTACTCATCTGGTAAACTTTTTTCCATAGTTATGGACATGTTACCAGGTCTACCCAACCACCCAAGAGGCTCAAAGAAGAAAAACTAAGCATCAACACCATATATGCACCATATGCGAGGAGAACCATCACAAAAGGAGGTGCCCTCACCTTCCCCAATTCCGCAAAACATTGAATTTCGTACATCAATTCGTAAAGAAAAATCCTTATCTACTAGACTCAGATATGGAATCTAGATAACCTATCCGCCCACCCAGTGAACAAGGATCCATAGATGTCATATGTGTGTTTCAGGAGAAGAGACGGCTAGGTCCTCGTCATTTCACCTCCAATCACCATCACCATTCTAGACCATGCCAAAAGAAATAAAAAACCACATGGCAAAGAAATTAGCCCATCGCATGTGCATTATGCAACAAATCCAACAATTTGATCAATAAATGTCACGAAATCAGTAGGTTCAATGACATCTTCTGCTTAATGGCCCACATTCCCTATAAGCACCTCTCAAACCAAGAAAAAATTACGTAGTATTATTGTCGCATATGGTCTCAATTCCACCACACAAGGAATTGTCAATACCTTACATGGTTCTGTGCAGCAAGAGAAATGCTAAAACCAATCCACACAAACAGGCCACGCCATAACAAGACTTCGCGCCAGAGATGGATACCTCCACAAGATATCCTGTTGCGCAATGAAAACGCGGCATCAACATCCCACACTATGAGTAGCACCTCCTCTCATACATTCTATTCAGTTAGCTCTGAACTGATTCAGAGAAACCATACCCATAGCACAACCGATACCTTTATACCACATGAATTTCTAGAACAATGAAGCCCAGGAGAAGAGGGTCAAGGCCTTGTTCAACAGCAACATCACCCCTCAGATATTCACTGAGGGAGATTTAGTCCTCTTCTACGATGTTTCCCAAGAAGAAATAGGACATGGAAAGTTTAAAACCCTTTGGAAGGGCCCATGCATCATCAAGCATTGCCTCTTCTAGCGGGCATACAGACTATCAAATCCTGAAGTGACTTGCCTAAAAAATCCTGTCAATGTTATCTACCTCAAAAAATTTCATCCATAAAATGT
The DNA here is from genome assembly GCA_000404065.3 of Pinus taeda. Lineage (NCBI taxonomy): Eukaryota > Viridiplantae > Streptophyta > Pinopsida > Pinales > Pinaceae > Pinus > Pinus taeda. The sequence goes on from APFE030284359.1 coordinate 26,297, forward strand.
TAGAGTAAGAATGTATGTACAATGACTTATTTTTTTATCATGATCATCTCATCATGGATGTATTCTAAAAATCTCTCTCTCATCTCATGTCAACAGATGGACCTTCTGCCATCTTATCAACACGGGTTTGTTGATGTCGCATCTTGATGGTCGCAAAATCTCGTTGTTGCAATATGGGCCATATACTCTCTCGATCGGACACCTCGTATATTCAATGGAATTTGTATCGGGTCAGCCACCAACAATCGAGCAGAATATGATGCCATCATAGGCCTCTTGGCCAATGCCCACCACCTAGGTATACATCACTTGCATTTATTCCTTGATTCCTAGCTCGTAGTATCACAATTAAATAGGACATTCCAAGTGCGTGATCCATGTCTTTTTTCTGAAGTAACTACATGCACAAATGCTAGCTAGATATTTTGACCAAATCACTTCTAAACATATACCCAAAGATAAAAACATATAGCTGATCACATCTCTAATCAAATCCTCGACTGGCATGCACCACATATATATAAACATCAAGATATATAAAAACATCAACACAAGATACATCTAGAAACATAAATGCATAAATACACCAAGAAGTATGGATGCATGTATCACATCATGAGAGCCACCAAAAATAGCCTCTTATATACATCAAAAAATATATATGAGCACAAAAAATCATTGTCCACGGCCAGGAAGGATAAGTCAGCAAAAATACAGGGAAGCATCCTCATAAATGGTTGCTTGCCCTCGTACATACATCATTTCGACCAAAAAACAAAAAAATACATTGCCAGACTCCCTAGGGTCCTGGTGGCCCAATCACTACATCAGGAGCCAAGATGGGCCCTGTTTTAGTCATTGCCATAGAAATACGGCACAAAGACGATCGATGCTCCCTCTCTTGGGACATCATCATCTCAACCACAACCTATGGAAGGTGAGCCCATCCCTCAAAGGCCACACCTCTGATCAAGGACTTCGCTCGTCCTCAGGAGTCATGATACCACTATAACTCTACCTTAGCAACATTTCATCACACCACAGCCTCCTCAGCTCGCGCGACTAGTCTCTCTTTATCCATAGCCCCCTCTTTGGAGGGCCCATCAATCTCAAGCCAAGGCTATTGCACTGGTCACTTTGAGCCACCCTGAGCAGTAGGTGGTGGCCTCGGTACTCGGGGTCTTTGAGGAACAAGTGTGTATCCCACAATGCCCATGTGTCTCGAATCGTGGCCAACCAGATAGGTCAGTGGACGTCCTTGTGGCCCTGCACCCGCAAGTAAACAAATCATAGTGTCAATATCATTGTAAATCATAAATACATGAAAACGCACATATGTATACAAATATAGAAACAAAAAACATATACATGTTGGTCCCTAAGCACCACCTAGAAGAAGCCCCATCTCCGGATCTCCCAAAAATCAACTTCATGGTACGAGTAGTGCAAAATCAGCTGGGAGTTAGACTCAAACCAACATTGTACCACGTTGTCCCAGTAATGACCCACCTCTCTTCCTCCCTCCCACTACATTGCTCGTCCCCAACGGTGCATGTGAGGCTCCCAATGAGTCCCCGCCAGTACTACAAGAAGAGGGCAGAGCATAACCATCCACTCATAGAGTATGTTGCAAAGCACACTCCCATAACAAAAATTCTTTAGCATCAAATGTTGAACTTGGTTAAGTTGAGCCATCATCCCTTGATGTAATAGTTGTGCCCAGTCAAAAACGCCCCAACCTATAGTTTTTACAGAATTGATATATGCGGCCCCGAGCACTAGTTGGGGGATGTCGACCCCACCAGTCTGACGATCATAGCTAGCGCTATTCACTCAGCTAGATCCTCCACTTCTTCTATCCTCACGTAGCCATCTCAAATAGGGTTAGGGCCATAGTTCCCATTAGTCCAAACCCTCATGCTAGCATCCCCTCCTCGAAGTGGATAGGGAAGCACCTCCCCTCACGACATCAAACCAGTGACGAAATAGATATTGATCTGCAATGATATATGGAGGTTTTAATGAAGGATAATCATCACCTGATGATCCACATCCCAACATCTAACCAAATATCACAGGAACCTGTCTTGTGACCTCATCAACAGGTTCTGAAGAAACATCAATAACCCCCACTATGCTAGTTGATGCCTCACTCCAGTATCCTACGACACAAAATTTCAGAGAAGCACCCATTCTTGCTCTCTCCAAATCATCCTGCCACCCAGGATGCCACAAGTCAGAAAAGAGAACCCCTTAGGTCCTCAAAAAATCAAAATGGGGAAAAATACCATTTTTCCCACACGGCACGCCTGCCTCCTAAATAGGCGCACGGTGTGTGCCCCTGTCCTCCATAATAGCACACAGTACGTGTATCTGTATCTCATTCAGACACACACACAATGTGAAAATTCTTGGGAAATGTGTGGCAAACCTCCAAAGGGCTCATTGTGCAAACCCAAAAATCAAATGCACACAACGCTCGTCTAAGTATTCCTTTCACATGGGGTCTTCATGCAAACTTGGGTTTTTCGTGAACATCGTGCGACTCAAGGTGAGTCTCCCACACAGTCACCTAGGTTGACCTTAAAAAGGTCATATAGGGGACCTTGTATGACCTACCTAACCTAAAAAACTCAAAATCACAAAAGCTAGGGCTCAAACTCTTACCTGTCTCTCTCGACACGAATCTTGGGTGCACAGGATGACTGCAATGACAAGAAACTCTTTAGGAAAGCTCTCTGACCTCCTCATAAACGAAATGATTGATATTTAGGCCCCTTAACCCTATCTATCACCTTATTTTCCATATATTGGGGTAAATTACAAAAGCCTTAGATATCTGTTGACAAAACCGAAAGAGATACAAAGATCAATCCCACGACATCTTCATCATGGAACCCTTCGTTCCTGTAAATACAAAAAATCATTGTTTCAGCCTATCGCACATGTCATGTACTTCTCCAACTCTCTAAGTCTATATCATTCATTGTATATGTATGTCCTGAATGACATTTCACTACAAGTTTTGTTTGTATCCATTTCAGGAACATCACACATGGTCTGCTTCAGCCAACAGCTCGACAAGCACAAAGAGAGTAGGTATCATTCTCTACTCAGCATGATAGGCTTCTCCCTAAAAATATTTTCAGATCCTAACATCGTTTCTCTGAAATGTACCATAAGTTCCGTCATCTCGACCATGTTTACCACCATCTCACACTTGTACATGATAAGAATTCACAACGATCGATAGAAACACCCTCCTCCCCCATGGATCCCTTCATCATTGTAGATCCTTATTCACACAAAGGAGCCATGACCACTCACTCCGACCCAGGAACCATCTCACATGCATATCTCAATGTTTAATCTCATTATGTCGCATTCATTACGCATTCACCCTATTTCTCAAGCCCTCTCACAATACTAACGGATGCAACTCTGCGTCCTACATTTGGCCTATCATTCATCCACATTACATACCCCATTTTGTACCACTTCACCCTCCTCATCCACCCGACATGGAGACTAACTAATGGGGCCCCCACCCTCGGCAGATACATTACACCTTTACACAGGTTACCATCATCATGGAGCACATGTCTCCGTGGTTTTACATCTAAACCAACCCCTATTCTTTTGGAAAGTGTACAAATATTTTTCTCCACACTTGATTTTTACAATTCATGGCCTTCGCCCACCTCCAGTCTCTAATCAACCTTGTTCACAACTCATCAGCAAATCACCCCCATTTTTCACATCCATCAAAAATCACTTACACCCATCCTGGAAATCCTACTGACTCCAGGATCATCAGAAAGCATGTTTTTGACCACTGTCGCTTGCATATCAAGCTTTGACCTCAAAATAGCTATTTGTATCCTCCAATATCGATATCCCTTGCTATCATGACTATCTAACCCAAGTTATTACAATATCTTCATATCTCACATTGATTTCTCGACTCACCATGTCAGGCAAATGACACCCCTTTCCTGTCGACTTCAACAAATATATTCCAGGAAAGAGGTAGTACCTTGGATACTCCCTCCCTTAATAGGGATATCCTCAGGTGGCATATTGGGAACCATTATTGCCCAGTGATGTCATCGGTCCCATTGACATTCGACATCAACTCAATCAGTCATGTCAAGATGGTGCCATACATAGTTATTGTTGCAGTTCATTCACTTAGTCGAAGACCCCCACATCACTAAGCACCTCATTCAACAATGCTTATGTTATGATATGGGGGATGTACCTGCCACCAAATACCTATGGATACCATGAAACCCATCAACAAAGTTTTTCACCAAGATATGCATAGGAGAATAATATTTCTCCTATTTGACGAGAAACTACCCTTGAGGGCATCAACAATTTTCATTTCCAACTATCAGCATGTCAAAACCACCACGTTGACTAGACACAAATCAGTTGTTATCCAATTGTGAGCAGTTCTGATTAGCCACAATTACAAGCATGGGACATGCCCACCTATTATAGACACGCCATTATTGTTTTTTTTCACCAAAGAATGGGTATCATTCATACTCAGTCAAGGGGTTTTTCTCTACTCATCGTCGCAACAAGTTATCCTCTCTCTCGAGAAGTTAATCAGACTCTCCAAAGGAAATGAAAACATGATGTATTTTGGCTATACGTTTTCTCCTAAACTCGTAGATCAGGAGACAATTGTTAACACTAAAAAATCATACACCTATTAGTACAATCCATAAGACATTAAAAATGTCTAGCAGAATGCACAAGTGGAAATTTTTCTAGCCGAATACATTATGAAGTTTAAAAAATCAAAGTTTTTCTAAGGTCCAAATTTTATAAAGAAAATTAATTAAGGTATCACGTATCTTTCTTCGATAAACACACACACGCGGCATAACCTCCAAAAGCCATGCAGTTGAAGAAAAGATGACTCAGTAGTCCAAGACCACTCTACATACTTGGAGCTGATTTTCTGACATTAGATCGGCCTAGTATATCTGAATTCAAGATGCCTTGGAGAAGTGTAGCCCTCAATAGAATCCTCTTGTCCTACTCATGTTATCATACATGTACCAAGAGAGGGAAAAGGGATTCAAAAAAATCTATATAAACAGGCCATGGGAGAGCCAAAAGAAGAGACATTGTTATACTGGCCAAATTGTCGTTTGAGAAAACTACCATTCCATTTTTGAAACCAAGGAAGTGAAGAGCACTAGCATGTTGGCCAAATTTCTTCTAAGCAACCCAACATCTTAGTGAGTTAAGAGGAATCTGCCCTTTGGAGAGTCTTCACACTTCTTTGAGAGAGAGGAGAAACATGCAAAGAGATTGAGGAAAAGAAACCCCCTTGCTGAGGATATTTGAGCTCCCTAGCTCAAATAATTCTCTTCAAGTGTCTAAGACTCTAATTGTATTCAACCTCTACCATCAGCAATCAGTAAAGGGGTATTTTTCCATATACTATTGATGTGTTTCTTCCATTTGAGCATTGTTTTGTTTATGCATCTCTTCGTTTAAATTTATGTTTATGTATGCATTGTTCCCACTATTTACAATGTTTTGTTTATTAAATTTTATCCACTGACAACACCAATTTTGATTGTGATCTTTTGCAGGTAACAATCCACTACTAAGGGGGTGTTTTTTGGTACACTTGTGCTGCAAAAACAATACAACAATTATCATTCCCTTAAATACATCAATATTATTTTAGCAGAGATACATTGGTGACATGAACTAAATATTTTGTGACATAAATGTATGTTACAACCTGCACAGATCAATTTTCACTTTAGATATATAAACCATTGAGAGGGATCAAATCTCTCAAAATGAAAACCTCTTTTTGAGTACAAAATTTGAGGAAATATTTGTACCTCGAGAGATTTGATCCATCTAGACACTTGGTAGATCCAGAATTAAGATGGATCTATGTCAGTTGTTTATAATATTATTTATATTCGTATAAATTTAACATTTGTTTATATGAAAATATTCTTACTTCTAATTTTATTAAAACCCTTATACTATATAAAGCTACATACATATACACATAACACATTTCTTTGACATGTTTTAATATTTTTAAATGTGATATGCATAGCATATATATATATAATTATATATATATAATATATATAAGAGAGAGAGAGAGAGAGAGAGAGAGAGAGAGAGAGAGATTATAGTAATGTAATTTCCACTCACTGATCGTATTGTACGATGTTAGTGGTTGTCAGCCTATTTGTTGTGATATATCCTTTTTGGTGTTATTGGTATACATACACGATATGTGTATGCTAGCTACATACCCACATCTTGCACAAATTAGGTAGTATTTTATGGTTTACTATGCTAGATGATTGGTTAATGATTTTAAATTATAATTAAGTCCTAAGATTAATTAATATAACACTTTGATTAGCCTTAATTTTGATTAGTGATTATCCCTTAATCCTAATTAATAATTGATTATTGTTGTATATTTCAATATGATTAAATTAGTATTTAAATTAATTAGAATTCTTATGACTCTATTGATTGAACTGAACTTTAAGGATTACGTTATGTTATTATGCATTTATTAAGTGGTGGGTGAATGAATTGACAACGAGAGGCATTAACTAGGGGACAATCGGGTAGGCATGAGAGATACAGTGCGGGTGGGCTCAAGAGTTTATTAATAGAGTTATGTGGTAATAATGAGGGGAGATATTTTTTGGGAGTTCATGAGAAGGATAAGTGTTGGGGGGGAGCATTGGGGCGTACTTTTATTTTTATTTTGTGAGGATCATTTTGTCACATGGAGTTTTAGAGAATTTTTGGGAAAGGAGGGTTGAGAGGAGGGGGAAATAGGAAAACATGGCAATGGATAGTGGATTTTGGAGTTGGAAACCAAAATATGTTTGGCGCCTAGAACCTGGACACATTACGACGATGGTTTTGGACTTGGGATTGAAGAGTTAGGGAACATGACAAGATATCCTAGGCTAGGAACCCAAATAGGGTATTCTTGTTCCCTATGTGGCATATTCAACTTAGGTGGTCTCGGGATAGGAGCACCACACAAGGGAAAAAAGACAACCCTACTAGGTACTTTAATTATTATTATTATCAAGCTATTTAGAAAAAAAATGAAAATAAAAAGAGGAAAATGCACACACACACACACACTTATACTATTGAAACATCATAAATTGACAAATATGTAGTTGTATAAAACATCTTTTAATTAAAGATACAAAATATTTATTTTATTTTACAATCTTTACATATAAGTAGCATAGATTATATGTACCTATATATAGAGAGAGACTGTTGTAACTATTATGCTTTTATATTTTTATTAGCTAAATTTAAACATGAATTTCAAAATTATGAATATATATATATATATATATAGAGAGAGAGAGAGAGAGAGAGAGAGTCCTTGAAACCATGCAACTACTAATGAGAGCAAACTAATCACAAAAGACACAAGATTTCTCTACCAAAAAACTAGAGAAACATAAAACAAAAAATTTATCTGGGGACCCCAATTGGGAAAAATGCCTCTTTCTTGTATTGAATCAAATAAGAAATATGATCTATTACATGTAATCTGCTTCAAGCATGAATCTCCCTGCGATACTAATCAACTCTCTACAAGATTTTCCCAACACTTAGGAAAATAAGGCTTGCTAAGAGCTCCTATTTCCTTGTGGAATTCCCAAGAGAATTAGCTTTGCCTGCTTAACCAAGCATGTATACATTGTACAATAATGAATTACAATTGTGCCTTCATTCAATCTCAATAGGTAATTCAAATTACATGACCTATTAGGGCTAAATTTAGTAGTAGTTGTTGTTATCTTAGGCTAAATATAAACTTGAATTTCAAAATTATGAAAATTAATCATATATATATATATATATATACACACACGCACACACATATACATATACATATACATATATATAGATATGAAGAGAGAGAGAGAGAGAGAGAGAGAGAATGTAGAAAATCCTTGAAACCTTGCAACTTCTGATGAGAGCAAACTAATCACAAAAGGCACAAGATTTCTCTACCAAAAAAAATGTGGAAACATAGAAGAAAAAATTTATTTGGGGAATTCAACTAGGAAAAACCCCTCTTTCTTGTATTGAATCAATTGAGTAATCTGATATATTACATAGAATCTATGTCAATCCTGAAGCACCCTGCAATATTGATCAACTCTCGACAAGACTTTCCCAACACTTAGGAAAATAAAGCTTGATAGGAGCTCCTATTTCCCATCACAATTACCAAGAGAATTATCTCTCCCTACTTAACGAAGGCTCAATCCTGTATACAACAACGAATTACGATTGTACCTTCATTCAATCTCAATAGGAAATTCAAATTGCATGACCTACTAGGGCTAAATTTAGTAGCTATTATTTTTAACTAAGAGTAAGTTAAGTTAATAGAAAGTCAACTACTCAACTAAACTAAAGTCTATCTCTATTCTAGAACTAGAGATCAGTTAACTAATGAACATTAGAGTTAACTCCACTACATAGCTAATTTTAGATATCAACTAGTCCACAACTCATTGCATTCCATCTAACTCAAATTAACTAACTATAACTCAGTGATAGGCCACATCACACATGTTAACTAAAAGCTAACTCAAGCAACTATGATACTGAATTTGAATTAGCATCTTTGACTACGGCACAAGTCAAAAAAATCATTCCTTGCTACATTTTCAACACTCTGTCTTAGTGAGGAAGGGATTCTTGGAAGGACCTTGTCCACCTAGATCTATCTTCAACTCTACCAAGTTCTTTGTTATTGCAGCTTCTCCTTCTAAACTAAAAGGCTTATCTACTTCCTTTTGGGGAACCTACTTTGAAGAATTTTTCTTTCCCACCAGGATCTTTCAGTTCACCACCTTAGTCATAAGTACATGTACCCTATGTACCTGGGTGTTTGCTTCTTGATGTTAGAATACTCAACTCTCTTTTGATCTCCCTTAACCAAATCCTCTGCCCACTTGGCTCGAAATTTCCCTATACTAGAAGTCTCTAACTAAGTGGCATCCCCCACTTGCCCTGGGCTATGGTCTTCATCATCTTCATCCTGCTGGTCAACCCAACTTCCAACTAACTTAAACTAAAACTGAGATACTAGTTGAGGCTCCATCTTCATAGCTCTATCTTACTCTCACTCAACTACCACATATTTACTCTGATAACTCTATGCCTTGTTGGTCAATGCTACAGATGAATCAACCTCCAATTTTTAGAGGTTCTTGATCCTAACACCAATTTGCTTGACCTGTCCTGAAGAAAAATGCTTGAGGTAGGCCTTCCCTTTGTGGAATACTACATCATACCCTTTCTCTTCAAGGAATGCTACTAAGACAAGGATTTTCTTCAAGCCTAGAACATACATCACATTCTTGAGATGGAGAAGGGAACCAAAATCCCTTTTAATACCAACCCCTTTGGTCATGTATTTTCCATCATCTCTAAGCTCAATATGGAATTGCATGTCTTTCTCCTCCAAATTGTTTAATAAATATTTAGTCCCTTTCATGTGGAATGAAGCTCTTGAGTCAATGTGCCACAAATTACCTGGAACTGAGATTTCCATACAAGTTATCAAAGAGAAATCCAATTCAAACTGAGAAGAGAATGCTTCTCCTCTTGTTGTTGTTGTTGTTGTTGTTGTAACATGCTTGCTGGATTTCTTGTTTTGACATTTTGTAGCATAAAGTACAAACTCATGACAATGAAAACACTTGATATTGTTAAGAACCTTCTTTTCCTTGTCTTCATTCTTACTAGACTCGGTTTTTCCTTGGGCCTTCTTGCCCTTGGCTTTCTTCCCTTTTCTAGCTAAAGAAAATTTCTCATCTTCAAACCCTGAAGAGAATCCATCCCTTGTGTTCCTACTTATCGCTTCCTACATAAGATCTAACCACGGACTCTCCCAATTAGGGAACCCATCTCTTCCATTCACTACATCCTAGAAACTTTGCCAAAATTTTGGAAGAGAAAGGCTCACAATATCTATTGGTGGAACTCTCTCCAACACCTCCAAGTTGATCCCTCATTTGAGAAAACCTAGATATATAAGTAACAATGGGCTCATCCTTTCCCATTCGAATGTTCCTTAATTTGTCTTTTAAAGTTAGATTTTCAGCATCACTACTACTTTCAAATAGATCATTAAGGGCCTTCCACACATGGAATTGTATCTCCTACACATGAAAATTTAGAACAATATGGTCTCTAACTCCTTCTAGGATCATCCTCCTAGCTTTGGCAATGCCCTTTCTCCATTGAGTCAGTTGGAGTGCATCTGATGTAGGAGGTTTAGGAATATCGGTCCTAATGTATTCCAAACCCCCATTATCATCTAACACAACCTCCATTATATCCTTCCACACATAAAATTTCGAGGTCCCTTCTAGGGCATGCTCTTTCCTCAAACCATAGAATGACATGATTCCTGCACTTATAGAATTCTTGCACTAACTGATCTTCTCTCCAAAGAACTTTGAATATAATAAAGGAACTTGGTCTCTATCTTGTTTTTTGCTATGATACCATGTAGAAAATACTTGAAACCTTGCAACTATTAATGAGATAAAAATATAAACAAAAGACACAATATTTCTCTACCAAAAAAACTACAGAAATAAACAAATGAATAGAAACACAATAACACATAGAAAACAAAATTTATTCGAGGAAACCAATTGGGAAAAAACCCTCTTGCTTGCATTGAATAAGATGAGAAATTTGATCTATTACATAGAATTTGGTTCAAGCCTAGAGCTCCTAGCAATATTGATAAACTCTCTACAAGACTTTCCCAACATCTAGGCAAGTAAGGTCTGCTAGGAGCTCATATTTCCTAGTACGAATGTGCCCCTAAAAAATAGGAATTTATCCTATTTCCTTGTGCAATTCCCAAGAGAATTAGCTCTACCTGCTCAGCCAAGCATGTACACAAAAACCTATATAATGAATTACAATTGTTCCTTCATTCAATCTCAAAAGGAAATACAAATTGCATGACCTATTAGGGCTAAATTTAGTAGTTGTTGTTGTTAACTGAGAGTAAGTTGAGTTAAAAGAAAGTCAACTAATCAACTAAACTCAAGTCTATTTCTATTATAGATCTAGAGACCAGTTAACTGATAATCACTAGCGTTAACTCCACTAGATAGTTAATTTTAGCCATCAACTTGTCCACAACTCATTGCATGCCATCTAACTCGAATTAAATGACTATAACTCAATCATAGGCCACATTACACATGTTAATTGAAAGTTAACTCAAGAAACTGTGAGAGTGAATTCAAATTAGTATCTTTGACTAAGGCACAAGTCAAAGAATCCATTCCTTGCTACATTTTCAACACTCCCTCTTAATGAGGAAGGGATTCTTGGAAGAACCTTGTCCACCTAGATTTGTCTTCAACTCTACCAAGTTCTCTATTGCTACAGTTGCTCCATCCGAACTAGAAGACTTATATGCTTCCTTATGGGGAACATGCTTTGAAGACTTTGTATTTACCACAAGGCCCTATGATTTCACCACTTTAGTAATAAGTGCCATGCACCCTATGTATCTGGGTGTAAGCTTCTTGATGTTGGGAGACTGAACTCTCTTCTCAATTCCCACAACCAAATCCTCTACCCACTTGGCTCGAACTTTCCCCATATTGGAAGTCTTTAACTTAATGTGTGCCTCCACTTTCCCTAGGCTATGATCCTCATCATCATCATCATCATGCTGGTCAGCCCAACTGCCAACTAGATTAACTTGAAACTGAGATATTGGCTAAGGCTCTAACTTTAGAGCTCTATCCTATTCTCACTCAACCACCACATCTCTACTCTGAGAACTCTTTTCCTTGCTACTCAAGGTTGCATATGCATCAACCTCCAATTTGTATAGGTTCTTGATCCTAACACCAATTTTATTAACCTGTCCTAAAGAAAAATGCTTGAGGTAGGCCTTCCCTTTGTTGAATACTACATCATACCCTTTGTCTTCAAGGAATGCTACTGAGACAAGGGTTTTATTTAATCCTCGAACAATAATCACATTATTGAGATGCATAAGGGAACCATACTACCTCTTAAAGTTCATTGTACCAACTCCTTTGGTCATGTATTTTCCATTATCTCTAAGCTTGATATCAAATTGCATGTCTTTCTCCTCCAAAATGCTGAAGAAATATTTATTCCTTGTCACGTGGAATGAAGCTCTCGAATTAATGTACCACACACTACCTCAAACTGAGCCTTCCATGCAAGCTATCGAAGAGAAAATCCAATTCAAACTGGGAAGAGAGTTCTTCTCCTCCTGTTGTTGAAGCAACATGCTTGTTGGATTTCTTGTTGGACATTTTGTAGTATAATTTCCAAACTCATGACAATGAAAACACTTGATCTTGCTAAGATCCTTCTTTTCCTTACCTTCATTCTAAATAGACTCGGTTTTTCCTTGGGCCTTCTTTCCCTTTGTTTTCTTCCATTTTCCCTCTAAAGCAAAGTTCTCCTCATCTTCTAAACCAGAAGAGACTCCATCCCTTATGTTCCTCCTCATCTCTTCCTGCACAATATCTGACCACAGTCTCTCCCAATTAGGGAGCTTATATCTGTCATTCACTACATCCTAGAAACTTTTCAAAGATTTGGGAAGCCCAAGAAGAGCAAGGTCACAAGATTTAGTGGTGAAATTATATCTCCAACACCTCCAAGTTCATCCCTCACTTAAGAAAACATGGATAGATATGTAACAATGGACTCATTCTTTCCCCTTCAAATGTTCCTCAGCTTGTCCTTTAAAGTTAGCTTTTTGGCATCACTACTACTTTCAAACATATTAGTAAGGGACTTTCACATATGGAATGGTGTCTCCTTCCCATGCAAATTTAGAAAAATATGGCCTCTAACTCCTTCTAGTATCATCCTCCTAGATTTGGTAGTGTCCTTCCTCCATTGAGTCAATTGATATGCATCTAATGTAGGAGGTTTAGGGATATCAATTTTTGTGTATTCCAAATCCCCATTATCATCTAACACAACCTCCATTATGTCCTTCCATGAAAAAAAGTTTGAGGTCCCTTCTAGGGCACACTCTGTCCTCAAACCATAGGATGACATGATTCCTGTAGTTGTAGAATTCTTGCACTAATTGATCTTCTCTCCAAAGAAATTTGAATATGATAAAGGAACTCGATGTCTATCTTGTTTTCTACTCTAATACCATGTAGAAAAACCTTGAAACCTTGCAATTGTTAATGACAACAAATTGATCGCAAAAGACACAAGATTTCTCTACCAAAAAAACTGTGAAAAGAAAATAATGAATAGAAGCGCAATCACACATAAAACACAAAATGTATTTGGTGAACATAATTGGGAAAAACCCCTCTTGCTTGCATTGAATCAAGTGAGCAATCTAATCTATTCCATAGAATTTATATCAAGCATGAAGCTCCCTACAATACTGATCAACTCTCTACAAGACATGTCAAACACCTAGGAAAATAAGGCCTGCTAGGAGCTCTTATTTCCTAGCACAAATCTTCCCGTAAAAAATAGGAATTTCTCCTATTTCCTTGCGCAATTCCCAAGATAATTACCTTTGCATGCTCAACCAAGCTTGTACACAAAAACCTGTCTAATTGATTACAATTATGTCTTCGTTCAATCTCAATAGGAAATTCAAATTACATGACCTGCAAGGGCTAAATTTAGTAGTTGATATTGTTAACTGAGAGTAAGTTGAGTTAACGGAAAGTAAACTACTTAATTAAACTCAAGCCTATCTCTATTCTAGAACTAGAGATCAATTAACTAATAAACACTAGAGTTAACTCCACTAGATAGCTAATTCTAGCCAGCAACTAGTCCACACCTCATTCCATATCATCTAACTCAAATTAAGTGAATCTAACTCAATGATAGGCCACATCACACATGTTAACTGAATTTAGCTAACGGAGGCACAAGTTAAAGAAGTCATTTCTTGCTACAATTTCAACATTATATATATATATATATATATATATATATATATGAGAGAGAGAGAGCTATGTCAGTATCAATATTCTATATGAGAGAGAAGAGCTTATTGTCAGTATCAATATTCTATATGTTTTTTTAACTAAATATAATTATGGTCCATGGGGCTTTGAATTTATGGTTAATGGGTGTAATATTAAGATACTCGTGAAAACATTATTGGTACAAATCCCTTACTGGGTTAGCCAAAAAAAAAAAAATTATATTATTTTTTGAAATTTCATTGGTAAAAATATGAATCATCACTAATTAGATTGTTTGTAATTTTATTAATAAAAATAAAATTCCAATACATCAAATTGAGTTGGTTGCACATATTATTTTTATCAATTCTTTTATTATTTTTTTAATTTCTATGACATTATGTTTTATTATTATTGGCATAAATCATTTTAACTCCTGATACCAAACTCCAAGAGTGATCAAATCTCTCAAAATGCAAACCCAAACCTCTTCAATGATCAAACTTGATTATTCTCGATGCTTGGTAGATCATGAGTTTGTAAGTTTGTTTGTCCATCAGTGATGAAAAAATAAGTTTTTATGGTTAAAATATTTGATGGGTACTATATATACTTTATATAGCATTAAAAATACAATTTAAATAATGAAAAATTACACATTGTATTTTGCACTCTAAAGAAGTTTACATGTGAAGAAATTTGATTCCTCTCCACTCATGTTAGATCCATACTTAAGATGAATATATGTTGATTTAATTTATATGATAAAATGTATCTTAATTTAAGCTAATATTTATATTCTTATATATATATATATATATATATTTCACATATTTATGTATAAAAATATTTATATTTTAAAATTTTAAATATCATAGTTAAAAATATTTCATATTATAAAATTGCAATATAAAAACTTGCTTGAATCATATTATTATTTTTACTTTTAATTTATTATTATTAATATTTACGTTGTAATGTGTTTCCCTCTAGAAAGAACTCCCCTCCAGTATCACCCTATACATTTCTTAGCCATTGATTTTGTTGTTAGACAATAGAATTAATATTCATCGTTTCATCATAGTTACAGGGGCTAAGTGGAGATGCGCTGAGGGATTTCTTAAGAAACATCCACATCATCCACATCATCAATTGAATTAGAAACATCTACATCATCTCCATTTTTTCTAGTGGAACTTTTACTTCCTATCTTTCCAACCTATTAACGGTGGGACACCCTCTTCTCTAAGTCATAGCACCAACACCAGCACCAACACCTGACAGTTTCTTAACCGTGGCATGCCCTCTTCTCTCAGTAGCAGCACCAGCGCTTAACAATTTCTTCACGGTGGGATGCCCCTTTCTCTGAGTCGCAACACCGGTGCGCGGTGCAGTCACCATGGATCTTCAGTGATAAAACACCAGCTAAAGCATGTAAGGAATGAAGACCCCCTTTTTATAAAGGTTTGTTCAACGACCGTATCTTCCTCTCTTTCTGCTGCTTCGGGATGGAAAGCCTATTATTATAATCTACATCGTTTTCTGGAATTTACCATAATTACTCTTCAATATCTGTCAAATGTACTTGCTGTGAAATCCTATTTCAATGAGCCTCCATTTTATTTCCAATAATTTTGCAATGTTCTGAGCGTAATTATTAATTTTGCAATGTTCTGAGCGTAATTATTTCCACCGTAATAATGTTGGGCTTGTAGCTCGATGTACATTTAGGGATTTTTATATCCTCTGTTATGAACGTTGTATTTTCAACAACATAATGTTTTCTAGCTATTGTTCTGTCGTTGGCTCTTCATTAATTAATAGGAATAATTTTTGGTTTCATCGACATTCATGAAAGGATGGAGGGATTTGAAAGCCAAATCCATGCCCTTCTTCAGTCTGGGTCATGTCAAAGTTAGATTAAAAATTATACCTACCAATAACCCTTTGTTTCATGTTTCTCTGTGTCTTCATCTAACATAGCTCATCACACTATATACACGCAAAAGCATACCACCTTCATCTAACATATTTCATCACACTACATACACGCAAAAGCAGACCATGCACTAGATATAAAGTAAACTACCTTAAAAAACGAGGCTCTGGACTCTCCAAAATTTGCAACAAAATGAAAGAAAAAAACCAAAGCATGCTCTTATCTCCGAATGATTCAAACACTTTGTATATTAATATATGATTTACAGTTCTTTTAAAAGTTTCAAAAAATTGCTTTTCATTCCAATCTTTATGAATCTTTATTATATTTTAACAATCTACATTTATGGCTAACTTAATGTTTTAAGCATCCTTTCACTTTGCACGGATGCGATGGGTTTGTTCTCATTGTCTCAAAAGAGAACAATGTAGCCGAGAAAGACTCGCTTGTTAACAATCCAGGCCTCCGCGGTTTCGAGGTGACTGACAGAGCAAAATAAAAAATAGAAGCCATCTGTCCCAAAACAGTTTCTTGTGCGGATATCCTCGCATTTGCAGCTAGAGATAGCGCAATTCATCTCAGATCTGTCGGATTTATACACCATTTCAACCGATTGTACAACAGTAAAATTTACAATGAACATGATTGTAAAATCAATCACTATTGTTTATGAACATGATTGTAAAATCAATCACTATTGTTTTGGCCTGTCGGATTTATACACCAATTCAATCTATTGTACAACAGTAAAATTTACAGTGAACATGATTGTAAAATCAATTACTATTGTTGTGCCGGTTGGAATATATGGACAATGTGAAAATATAAGGCCAGTGTATTTTTAGGTTATACAAAATGTTTTTAAGGTTGGAGTTGATCGCATTAATTTGCCTATTTACAGTTGCCAAGAAATCCAAAAGGTTGGAGTTGATCGCATTAATTTGCCTATTTACAGTTGCCAAGAAATCCAAATTAGCAAGTTGGTTGTAAATTTTACTTTATAGTAAAAGGATGGTGACTTGAAATTATGCTGGGGAATAAACAATAATTAAAAAGTTTTTTAATCATTATTATATTAAACATTTTAATAGAATAAAACAATATTCTTTAATTATTTTTAAAATAAAAACAATAATATATAATAAAAAAATGGTGGTAAAAAATTGTGTTAATGTTTGTTAATCTTTGTTATAAGAAACATTTTCATAGATTATATTATTGTTTGATCATCCATTATAATATGAAATAAAAATATGTGATTTTTCATAATATTACATATCCATAAATTTTATGAGATGAATAAAAAAACCAATTAATCTATTATTCAAATTATGATATTAGACTTATTATCCATCGAAAAATTCTCATAGTAACATTGAGGCCCTAGAGAAATATGCACTATGACAAATTGTCAAATTGTTTAAAAGCAAACACAAACAGAAATATGAACTCACCTCAAAAGGCATATGTCAAGCTCTACACATAAACATGTCAATATCTAGGACCACTCCACTGCCATATTTCAAGTGAATAGCGTTCAAAATGTAATTTTAATTGCCAAGGAGATTTCTATACATTCTAAAAGATTGAGGTATAGTTGCATATTTCAAGTGAATAGCATTCAAACTGTAATTTTAATTCCCATGGAGCTTTCTACACATTCAAAAAGATTGAGGTATAGTTGCTTTTGAATATGAATCACGGGTTGTGCAATCAGAAATTTAACAACCCCTTAATGAAAGCACTTACAATGTGATCCATATGAGCATGGGAGATGAAGAAGATGTCTTAGGCAACAACTCTGGAAGGACACCGCCCAATGTTGATGGCCACCTTGAGGCAAGCAGTATGATACATGTCTCGTGCCCTATAATAGATATTCCCTCTATCAACTGCCCTTCAATATCCATTGCTCCTCCACCCTTTCTATTAGATTTATAGTCATCCTGCGTAACAATACTCATGGCTGCTTTAATACCCAATTTTCTTGTTGAGAAAAGGGTGAAACTCATACTGTGTCTGACATGGCTAGATCTTGAATGCCTCTGAGGCTGCTAGTTCTCTAGCCTTGAAGATGTTCATAGCTGAGAAGCCAATAACAATGGAGTTCTTGCGTATGCATTTGAAGAAGTAAGTGTAGATGCAGAGTGTCACAATGAAGTGAATAATAATATAGAGGTTGAGCTTAGCATTGTCTGGATAATGTTAAACACCCTACACATTTGTCAAAGTAATGAGCCCATGTTGGAGATGTCCAATACTGTAGAAAATTTAGATATATGTGAACCCCCGTATTCAAACAAATTTTTGTTTTACACTGCATTTAATATTTATATGAATGTTGTATTTCCATGATGAGTCAATTGGGTGGGTTTAGGTCAGGATTTTGAGAAAAGGAGATGTTATATGCCTTAGCCTTCATCCCAAATGTGATATGTTGCATCTTGATATGTTGATATTTTTGGTAGAGAAAAAACCAACTGTTTGTAATTAATAGAAAACAAGTTTATATATAATCAAAAATATTCTCGAGGGTTGGTTTACATCCATGTTTTCCATTACTCGAATCCAATGAAAGGTCTAGTGTAAATTTGAGAATAGTATGTTTATGTACGTTCCTCATCCTATACTAGAAATGGGAAAATACAACATAATATAACTAGTGCTCTAGATCATAATACGAGTAGCCCCGCTACATGTTGTTGTTTTAATCTTTGCACGGTATCACATATTTATGAAAATAATGATTCAGTCAAAAAACAAACATATAACATAAAATGTGCAAATAGATGCTTTGAGATCATGTGACATGGACTACATGATGTGTATATACCCAAAGTCCCTCTTCTTGTCCTTGAAAAAAAGTAGAGTAAAATATGCTTCCTTGTTGTTGGAGTAGCTCTTTTTTAGATAGTTCATTGGAAACAATGTTCTGCTCATTATTAATGTGGGAAAAATTCAAATCCATAAATTCCTTTGAAGCTCTTTGATACGCTGCATCCAGTTTATGAGTTGTTGGGTTTGAAAGTATTACGACCCAAAATCCAATCTATGCCACCTTTGAATCTTCGAATACCACCAATTTGTCAATGGAGAGCCATCCTGCACATAACATAACTCCCCAAAGAGCGATGACCCCTACACGAATGTTAGTACCATGACCATAATTCCACATAAAATGATAATAAAATTTAGGATGGATGACAATATATACCCCACACCCATAGTTCCCACTATTGGACACCCCATCAAAAAAGTAGATAGGGAATTTGTCCCATATGTTGATAAGTTGAATGTGTCTCTTATGCTTTTGATTTGTCAAAGGGCCATATTCATTGAAGAAAGTTGCAATGGAATAGCAACATTGTCAAAGATATCAGCCCGATGCCTCGAAAATACTATTATCCATTGCATTGTGAATTAAGGTCATATGAGATTACTTTGTTATGAAATGTTCGATTTAAGTCATTTACTTATAAAGGTTCCATAATCTTAATGAAGAGCATTTTCATAAATCCTTTGGAGTGAAGTGTTATGCATTACCTTCACTTTGAACATATCTTGGTTGGAATCTCCCTAAAACATAACATATGATATAAAGGAAACATCAGTAAAGAAACAAATTTGCATTTTTTTTACTTCTTTCTTCTATGTTATTGTTTCATATGCCATTGCCTTATGATGTTTCATTTGCAACATGTGGTGCAAATGCTAGTTAATGTAATAGTTCAACGCACCATCACATTAAATGAAATTATTATTTCAATTTTTACTTAATGTAATAGTTCAACACAACATCGCATCTACCATCAAATCTATCATTATAATCTACTATCACATCTATCATTATAAGCATCATCTTTATACAACATCTCTTCTATAATAAAGCTGACATTATTTTTTTATGAAATCTAATTCTAAATATGATACTTTATTGATCTAGCTGTCAACTGCAACACCTCCCCCTAATGAACTGTACGTTGCCTCTTTAGCACATAAACACCAATTTTATCATTAAAAGATGTTTAATAGTAAAATATTATTCACCATTCCAAAAACACATTAAATATATTATAAAATCCATACTTTGCCCTTTTCCTTTTATAATGATTTTACAGGAGACAAGTCCATATCAAGCTTCATATAGAAGAAAATATCTTTATTGGTCTACGCCCCATAGTGAACTGTACATTGCCTCTTTGGCCAATAAACACCAATTTGATCATTAAAAAGATGCTTAGGAAAATATTACCCACCATACCAAAAACACATTAAATATATTATAAAATCCATGCTTTTAAAAGATAATTTTACAGGCGACAAGTCCATATCAAGCTTCATACAGAAAAAATATATATATTTATTACATTTTAGCTATTGTAACTACCTCCTCCATTTCAGTCCCAGTAAATAAAATATACTTATAGAACCTGACCGGTGAGAGTTACTCTCCCTTACTACTTTAATTTCAGTTTCAATGATAGTCATTCTAAACCTGATCAATTGGATCGTTGTTGCTTCTCCGTTCAGCATTATAACGTCCACGGTTGCTTCCTTGGCCATCCTGGAGAATAAACAAAAGAAAAGAGGTATATATTTTATTATGTCGCCACATACAATCACAAGCTCAAAGTCTACTGATGTTTTTTTAGTGATGGAATACCGATCGAGACGTTTACGAAGCTGATTCATTGAACAAAATGCACAATTGATTGAGGGTGCAATTGAGCTGTAAAAAATTAGTGACATATCGTTGGGCTGGTCATTAGTTTTGCAAGAGTGGTTGGGCATTTCAATCTGTAGTTGTCGCTCACAATCTCCTTAATCTTTCGCCCATGATGTAAGCTTGTCACCTTTGTTAAAGGTCTATTGGGCCATTAACTTATGATGCAAGCATGTCACCTTTGTTAAAATCTATTGGGACCTTAATTTTTGTAAATTGTAAGTTTCGGAAAGGAGTTGTTTATTGAGGTGGAGGAATTGTTGGGACGGCCAAAAGTGCTGGGAATCTGGACAAACAAATTTCAAAAAATCGGGTAGATGCAGTGTTTGAATCATGTTTTTGATAGTGGAAATGGATTCGGCACCATCAAAAATGTCTAGGGCACTTAAAATTATGAATTATGACAGCTTTTACTTGGATTTACAAAAATTCTTTCCAGATTTTTTCAAAATATGTCCAGAATTTCTATAACTTTCAAAGCAAAAAACATAATTTTTAAACTACAGCTTTCAGAAATACATTAAAATACCACAAAAATCAATAATTAACCTCTCTTTTGATGATCTGATTCTAATATATTCCCCAATCTATTATCCACATAAAAAGATTCCTTTTCCCTTTTTCGGAGCATGTTGCAAGGCAAGTCAAATGCCTTCTTAAAAAGAAGAGAATCCAAAATTAAATGTGTCAGAACTAGGGACAACAAATCCAAGGTTAAAGTGTCAGAACCAGGGACAACAATATGGAGAGGACACAAATCATTTCATCCACTGCCCCTTTGTGTCATAGGTTTGGACTTAGGTTTGGACTTATTATAAACTATCCTGCTGATTGGGATCGTTTAGACATTGTCTCTTGCCTTGGCCGGTGGACTGTGGATCACAAATCTCATCAAACGTTGCCTTTCTTCATCATATGGGGCATATGGAAGTCTAAAAACGCCCTCATCTTTGATCAAGTAATGCCAGGACGAGCTGCAACATCTTATTATATTATTTGGAATTCTTTGACTTCTTGGCCCCTGTTCTTAAACGTCCTCCCCTCTTAGTGACCTTGGTCTGCTTTTCTTCTAGCTTTCTTTGATGTTGCATCATCTTTCAGCCTTTGTGGATGTGGTATGGTCATTCACATTGACCCTGAGCTCTCTTATAGATTTCATTGGGATTTGGGATCTGGGCCGAACTACTTGCTTTTTGGGTGGTCTTTCATTGTGCTACTTGGCTTAGTCTCAGGGATCTCATTGTATTTGGAGATTCTAAATAAATTATAAAATTGGCAAATGACCGGGGTTCTTTAAACTGTTCAGCTCTTGATCCATGAAAGCTCAGAATCAAAGCCCTGTAAGCAGAGTTCCAATATATTCTCTATTTCGCATATTTAGAGTAAGCAGAGTTCCAATATCTCTCTATTTCGCATATTTACCGGATCCAAAATAGAGAAGCTGATCGCCTCTCAAAGGAGGGTTGCAACTCAGACCCGACCTTATAATTAACCAGCAGCTCGAGCATGGAGTTCTGAAAGGGGCTGGCTATATCCCAATTTAATGAGACTGTTTTCGCTGTCTGCAGGGCTCACTACCTTCCCCTGTTCTGGAAATGATCTTCCCCTATTCTGTTCGTTTTGTCGAGCAGGTTTTGCTATCTAGTATCTTGTAATGACTTTTTTGTCTCGGCTTATGTTGATACCTTTTCTTTTAATGTGTTTAGATATTTTGTTACAGATCCAGGTCTACAGGACTGACATGTTAATGATATTTATGCATCATTATCAATGGCCACTGAGAAAAATCCTTCTCTGACCTATGTACTTTCTCTTTATATTTAATGGAAGGTTGTTTTTTCTCTGTGGAAAAAAAAAGCTAAATTAAAAATAGTTTATTTCATTTATATATTTTGGTATTCTGTATAACAGTGTTGGTTTACTAAAAGGCAGTAGTTCATGCAACCTATGTAAAAGTGTCAAGATAGATATTTTTTTGTGGCCTTAGAGATTGAAGTTGGTGCTAAATCTGATATTTCTTTGTGGCCTTAGAGATTGAAGTTGGTGCTAAATCTGATATTTCTTTGTAGCCTTGGAGGTTGAAGTTGGTTCTGAATCTGATTTTTCCTTGGTGGATATTTCCTTTACAAACTGTTAGATTTTACGACATAAATTTGTGTTCTATTCGTAATTCATCTTTTCTTTTCCTGACATTATTTCTATCTAGTAGTATTTGATTTGGGCTCTAATTACCAATACGTGGCATCGAATACAAGGACGAAAGCCACAGGCCAAGCTGTCTAGTGATTTTTAGAGACCTGCGTGTAGAAGAAGAGGGGCCAAGTTCTAATAGGAGTAAGTGATTTGGCGGAAATCCTAGCGCAGAGAAGTTCATTCATTGTTCATCTGGGTTCATCCAGCAGGTTGAGGAGTTCACACTATTGAGTTGAGACCACATTTTCAATCCCCTGCACAGAGTTCTGTTTGTGCCCATTTTCTGAAACTGTTATTGTATGCAACACAAAAGTGGAGGAATTGTTCTCATTATCTACAAATGCTGGGAATGTATTTTTGGTACTTTTTGATAGGATCTTTCACCTTGCTGATATCTCAAAGTGAGAAGACAGACAGTTATAGAGTTTTCATCATTTACATTCTCCCTTTCTTCATCCTATTTTTCTGAGAGCTTCTATGTGAAATATATCCGGGTGACATGACTACCGACCGGATTATTCTTGAATGAGCTTAGGCGATCTGCTTTTATGTAGCCTTTTTATATCTCTTACATAAATATATAAAGCTTTTTCTGCCCTGAAAAAAAAAAAAGAGGAGGAATAAAGGAAATTATTCATATCGGAGGTTTCCATCTGGTACTGGAGAAAGAGTCCGCATAGACACATTTTTCTCAGCGGCTCCATCGATTCAGCTGGTGCAGAGGAGGAAGCGCAGTGGAGTCTAGCTATCCCGCAATGGAGGCTCTAGCTGTGAAATGTGGAGGAGGGTTTCGATTTAGCAGACAAATTGTTGGTGCAGAGGAGGAAGCGCAGTGGAGTCTAGCTATCCCGCAGTGGAGGCTCTAGCTGTGAAATGTGGAGGAGGGTTTCGATTTAGCAGACAAATTGTTGGAGGCCATGTAGAGGGTTCGAGCATTTCGTCCAACACGCAGAAGTTGAGATTGTTTACCGGTAAAACCAACTATGGAGCCCTTTCTATTCGAGTTGGTAATTCTATATATATTATATATATAATTTGGTGTACAATCTCAATTTTTTTTTTAAGTTTGAAAGGTATATATATATATTATTCAGATTTTTTTAAATAAATAATTAAAAAAATAGAGAGAGTTTGTGTATAGAGATTAATAATAAAGGTGATTAATCTTAAGTTTAAGGTGTAGAAGTTTAATTGTAAAAATAACTTCGAATTATAGAAACTTAAGTTATGAGATTTTTTAGTGTAGCAAGGATTACATATAGCATTAGATGGCAAGAAAAAGAAATCTTTGAGCATGATTGATGAAGAATGGGAAGGTCTATATGTAAGAGCTCTTACAACAATATTTGGTTATGTATGTTCTATTTAATATTATTGGAGAAGAAATATAAGCAGACTTATGAAGCATAATGGAGAGCATTTATACGAAAAAATCCTTAATGAACCAAATCTCCTTAAAAATGAAAGGATATAGTTTGAAAATGAAAGAAGGTAGAAAAATGGGACATCATTGAAATGTATTTATAAATATTATATGCCAGTTGACTAGTATGGATGTTAACTCAATGAGGAAGATAAAGTAGTTACATTGGTGTGTTTATTCCCTCGATCATGAGATCATTTAGTCATTGATACTTTTGACTATGATTATATTGTTGGAGCATTGTTTTCTAAGAAGGTGCAAAGGAAATCCAGTATTGAAACATCCACAACATAAGCAATGATGGCTAGAGGTCGGTCCATAAAAAAAGGAGAGAAGTTGAGGCACATCAAAATCAAAGTCAAAAGGGCAAGAAGAGTAAACTCACATGTTGGTATTATAAAAGTCTGGGCATCTCAAGAAATATTATTGGAAGAGGTGGGAATCCAAGGAAGAGTTTAAAAAAAAAAAAAAAATAGTTGAATTAGGTCTAGGTATGATCGATGAAGCTTTATCTATTTGTAATCTCCCTTAATATTATGAAGAATGATTGTTAGATTCAAGTGATTCTCATCACATGTATCCACATAGAAGTTGGTTTTTGTCTTATCAAGTTGTTGTTGGTGGTATTGTTCTTGTGGGAAATAATGTATTTTATAAGACTATTGGGGTTAGAAACATCAAGATTAGAATGATTGATGATATTATAAGAACGTTGATAAAGGTTAGACATGTGCTTGAACTAAAGAAGAGTTCAATTTCTTTGGGAGTTTTGGATTATAGAGGTTACAAATTTATTGGTAAAGGTGGTGTCATAAGCTGTTGAAGGATGCTTTGGTGGTTATGAAGGCTATAAAGATGAGAAACCTTAAGTACAAGTTAGAAGGGAGTACTCAAATTAATGAAGCAGTGGTGGTATCTTATGAGCTGAATGAATATAGTTTTCTATGGAATCATCGATTGGTTCATATGAGTAAGAATTGACTATAGCTACTAAATTACTTCCAAATTAAAAAAAAATTGAATTTGAATTTTTGCGAACATTGTATTTTATGAAAATAGTCTAGACAAAAGTTTAAAGCAGGAAGTCACACTGGTAAAGGTGTTTTAGATTATATCCATTCAGATTTTTGGGGCATTCCCTATATTTTCCTTTAGAGAATTGTCATATTAGTAGCATTTATAGATGATTTTTCTAGAAAAGTGTTGGTCTATATCTTGAAAAAAATCTTATATGTTTAATATATTTAAACAATTTAGAGTTATAGTAGAAAATAAATTAAGCATGACAATCAAATGTTTAAAATGTTTAAGAGTGGATAATAGAGGTGAGTTCACATCTTTAGGATTCGAAAAATATTGCAAATAAGCTAGGATCAAAAGACATAAAACCACTATATACACTTTGTTGGAATAAGGAAGTACTGGGAGGGGGGGTGAATAAATAAAAGGTGGGTTCTTCAAACTTTAAGTACAAACTTTCAAATTCTTTTCACTACAGGAAATTATTTCAGAGAGCATTCGCACTACAGTAAACATGAAAAAAAAATATAAGACATTCACATACATCAACTGGACAGCACACACACATATTGACACAAGTATTTTTATGTGGAAACCCAAAGGGAGAAAACAACCAATATATTTGTTATTACGATGCAATTTAAGAACCCACTTAATTACGTCAATTTGTTTGTGAGAAACCACTCAGAAGAGGCCCCAACCCCCTTCATATAGCAAGTTGCAACTTACTAAGAGGCACCAACCTCTTATGAATCCAGACCACTACCTACTCTAACCATTGTTCTACTTTTCATCCAATTTTCAAACTAAAAACAGAGGCTAACACCTTTACATAGAAATATAAATTTGGTCTAATGCAGTACCAGATCTTTTCCTTCACCTCTGTAGTTCTCCTTTGAATTGTGCTCCTTGCTTCTCAACCAACTTTGGTCAATTTCCTTTGCTTCATTATGTCTCTATTACACATTTTCACACTCATGACACTGCACACTCAGCACACACATATTCTACATTCACCCACTTTGCTCCATTGCAATCCTTGGTTTTGTTTCATTGTTACACAATGATCGATGTTTTCTTTGCAATCAATTTCATTTTTCCCAAGAGCGTACTCATCATGGCTCTCCATCTTGTTGTTACATCAGATTTCCTAAACATTGTAGCTACAATAATCATAAGAATGGGCACCTGTGTGTTTCTTCCATACTAAAAATTAATTCTCAGTCAGACCATGCATTGAAAACATTATCTCTTTGTTTTGTACTACTTCTTGGCCACTACAACTGAATTAAATATGAGAATGAGCACCTGTGTGTTTTTCATACTGAGAATTGAATCTTAGTCAACCTGCAAACTTATAGAGCTCCTCCATTAACATGTGTATGTACTCATAGCATGAATCTCCTTCGTTGGTATTTAAGGCTCATAAGACTAAAGGAGAGCACTACAACACGCAATCTTTTCATTTAATTCATCATAACTTGCAGTGATGCTCAGGGATAGCTAACTTTGTTTCACAATAGGCTCCATTAAATTGCTCTTGTGCGTTTTGGTCCTTGCTGCCTTGAACCAGATCTCTCGGTAATTGTATTGACTCAAATTCTCAAGTTATAACTTCCGACTCATCCATCCAAAGCCTAGAGGCTTTCTATTAATAGTGCTACCAAATTTTCCGACTTCGGACTTTGGCTCCTTTTGCTGGCACCTTTACTTGTTTTTTGTCATAGGACCACTACATGTGACTATCGACTCAAGCCTTCAAGAACTTAGCCTGTTTAAGTCCTTCATGGGTTGAATTCCCTTTGTTAATGGCTCTGCTCCATTGGTCTCATTTCTACATGAAATGACCAAGTGTCAGGGCTTATCCCGTAGCCCTTTCTATCATGGCACATTAAGGTTGTGCCTTTTAACACACCCAAATGGGGCATGTTATCGAGTCAACATGTCCCAATATGGGGACTTCCTGGCCTCATTCTCATTTGTTGTCGCTTTGCCACAAATCTGCCTATGAGTCCTCCATGTCCTGATGCTTTATCTTATGGTGAATTCCTTAGCCACTCCCTTTATAAATGCCGGGTTTGTTCCTACATGATGAACTGTCTGGTAGGGTTCACCTGCTCTTTCACTAGCCAATCAAAGGCCTTGTCGAGATGAGTTGTTTGACTAAAGTTTCCCTAGTTCATACTACTCTACGTGTTTTTCTTGTGCCCCTTCATAACTTATCGGGGTCTTCCTTACGAGATGAGTTGTTTGAGTTGGGTCTGCTTGATTCATTTTCCATTGGTTCGTGCTCTGACAGGGCCACGTCTACTCGATGCCTAGTTAGCCCACTAGTTCATATGCACACACCACTCAAACCTTCTAGGGTAGCCCTTCCCGGATGATGTCATGCTTATGTCATCAACCCCACATGGCAGATATTGAGTGGTGACACATGTCACTTAGATCTGGCCCATTAGGCCACCCAAAAACGTCGAATATTCCTCCCATGTGTCCCTCATACAACCACATCATGCTAACATCATTTGTCACGATCAACTCCTGATAGCCAATCAAAATTTGCATGTGTCCTTCTAGAGGAGAGATAAAGGTTCTCTGAGACGTTTGATTTGCACCAAATTCCTTTTTAATCAAAACCACTAGGTTCCAAAATCCGGCTCTGGCCCCACTTCTAAGAGGATTTAGGTTTTGGGGAGGTTTACCCCTGGAGCAGCTCTCTGTCGTTGATCTGCATGATCAACTGTGCCGGAAACCACTTCCGGGACCACAAATCCCATGTATCAAATTGTCTCCAATGCCATTGGAAAGTTGCCACATAGCCTGACACTTTCCTCTAGGCACTTAGCCGTTTGCGATCTCTTGCTGGGTCTGACGTTCTACTATGCTACCTCTTTGTTATCCCTTCTGGGATTCACCTCCGGGCTATCGCAACTAGGTCGGTTCTAGCCGCTTTGTTCCTTCCTAGTGCTTACAACTTGCACCCTATTTGAAACCACCAAGGTGCACCCACCGGGATGGCGTCATCCTGGTCCACCAGGGTGAGCTCTCTGTGATAAGCCCACCAAGCTAGCCTGTAATGTTGGCACCTCTAATCGAATCCGATGTTTCGACATCTACCTAATGCTCTCACTTAGAGGCTCTGCCAGACTTTCTGCTGAGTTTGGCAGTTCTTCCAACTTTGGCTACGTGCCAAAGGCTCACTAACGATATTTAACTATGCTATGAATACCTTGGGAACTTAAACTTTTATTGGAAATAACTCTTGATGCAAGAGGCCATTTGTTGACTTCCACATATTGTTGGAAAGCTCTTTCTAGGCACTATCGAACTAAGCCACTTCTAAGAGAATATGAGTTCAACTCTAGAGGCAGACTTTCCTTCAAATCCTAGGACTCACAACCACCATAGTCATCATTTCATGGATTCTCTTATAAGCCTTCTATTATGGTGATTCTCTACTAGAGACTGCAACAACCATGGGAATCCTCCTGAACAACATGCTCCTCAATGCTAGACTATTTGACATCATTTCCAACATACTTGCTGACACCAGCCATCCAGGTAATGCCAATGGTCCAACAATATCCCCCTTTAGCGTTGATGGAAACACTATAAGCTCCCCTTGAAACCAAGCATGGTATTTTTCATCGTTGTTCTTATCCTAAGCACCAGCAATCTTCTCCCCTTTTGGAATCAATGGCAAATGATTCTCTTGAAAACTCTCCCTGAACCACTGCATACTACTCTTTAATTGATCCCACATGTTGAGTAGTTGCCAACACACATTATAATCAATTCATTTGGGAGGAGGAGTTGCAACTCCTATCTGTTGCTTGAGATGCTCAAATGGTTCTCTTGCAAGTGGCTTAGTAAAGATGTTTGCAAGTTGGTCTTTAGTGTCCACATATTCAAGTCGAACAACACCAATTGTAACATCGTCTCTTAATAAATCTAACTTGACAAGAATGTGCTTGGTCTTGGAGTTCATGAAAAGGCTCTTAGAGATATTGATGGAACTAGTATTATCACACATTATTGGAATGCGATCAGTCAATTCTATCTTAATGGCCTTCAAGGTTTGTTTCATCCATAGAATTTCTGAGAAACATGTGGCAGCTACAATATACTCTTCTTCAGCAGTTGATAAAGAGATGGAGTCTTGTTTCTTGTTGACCCAGGACACTAAGCAATTCCCCAAAAAGAATGTTGCACCAAGGGTGCTCTTCCTGTCATCAATACTACCTACCCAATTAGCATCAATATAGGCCTTCAACTTAAACTCTATGCTTTTAGCATACCATAGTCCATAATCTAATGTCCCTTGAAGGTATTTGAAAATCATGTCGACAATGATGATATGACTCTCATGGAGGCAGGATTGAAATATGGCCACAAGACCTACTACTTGCAAGAAATCTGGTCTCAACACTAAGAGATACAACAGGCTTCCTATCATTGATCTATAATCAATCTAATTTACCTGTGGTGTCTCATATTCTTTGCATAATTTATAGCCTGTAACCATGGGTGTGCTAACTAGCTTGCAATCTTCCAGCCCAAATTTCTTCATAGTTTCTCGTAGGTGTTTGGATTGGGAGATAAATACCCCATATTTTGATTGAGAAATTTACAATCCCAAGAAGAAGGATAGTTCTCCTATCATGGACATCTCAAACTCTATCTTCATAGAGTTTGCGAATTGATGTCCCAATTGTTCCATATTGTTTCCAAAGATTATGTCTTCCACATACACTACCATAATTAATAGATTAGCATCTTGAGATTTTATATACATATTGTTGTCTATAGTGCCCCTCTTGAAGCTTTGATTCCGAAGATATTGATCCAGTCTTGCGTACCAGGCTTAGGGTGTCTGTTTGAGTCCATATAAGTCATTTTCAGTTTTCACACAAACCCTTCATTTTCTGTGTGTGTGAATCACTCTGACTACTCAATATCAACTTCTTCTTCCAACTCTCCATTGAGAAACATTGGCTTCACATCTATCTGATATACCTTGATGTTTTAAGAATGGAAAAGGAAAGAAAAATTTTGATAGCTTCCAGTCTAGCTACTTGTTATAGGCCATTTTGTTGCATCTTATCAATAAACCTACAAGACGTATCAATCCACATCTATGAACACCTTGTCATCGTCCCTACACAAATCCCTAAGCATGATTCTTCCAAATCCCTAAGTTTTTAGGTCTGATTACTTCAAATTAATCATTTTAAGGCCTAACACACCCTATCCCTTTAGATACCTACGTTCAACAACATGTTGCTTCATTCTGCACCAACGTTGATCAATAGAAGGTTGTCCCTTGTTGGGGGTGTGTTAATTCTAGAAATTTAGGAAAATTAAAAAGAAACCCAAAGCTTCCTCTTCTAGAAAACTCTAGGAGTTGTTTCAACCATTTACCTTGGCTAAGAACTTTGAATCTTATCTGATCCTACCTTGAATATTTCACCTCTTATCACTTGAGCTCATCCTCTCCTCTTAAGTGGACCTTAAGCCTATATTGGTAAATGGATAAGAATTCCTAAACTACCATCTCTCTCCTATAAATTTACAGCCATCTATAACGTCAGGGTTGGCTTTTGGAGACTAACCATACCCTCATGTTGCTGCTTTGAATATGAGAGAGTCATCATCTTCATGCATTAGGGCGATATTGAGGTGTGTTTTGTGACAAGGAAGGAAAAGTCAACCCATGGAGATATCTACAAGATCAGCTACTATTATTGGTTGTAAACTCTCTCCTATTCATCTTAATAGAAAGAGTACATTGGTTTCCTATATGTGTTATGTTATGCTTACATTCATATATTTCAATGATTTTTTGATCCATTGAATAGAGTAATTGGATAATGTTACATAGATGGTGTAGATATTTGGCTTGTGTTGATTATATGTGAAGGTTCTAACTATAGAAATCGTAGCTATGATTGGAGCTTACAAGCCAAGAGGAGAGAAGAGCTTGCGATAGATCCTAAGCAAGCCTCTTTCTGTTCTCCAATTTCTCTAAGGGGAAATTTATATTCATTTCTTTCTTTTGTTATAGACCAGTCCACTAGGTTTAGGGAATATACTTTTGTCCCCATTCATAAATTCCACATAAAAAATTGGCGACTCCACTGGGGATCATTTCATTCCCTTAGTGGTTTCCTTTTCCCTAATACTTGTTTCACCTCTTGAACAGACCTCCATTGCCTCACTCCCTCTGAATTGAACCTAAGAATACATTTCATTGAGCTTCATTTGGATTTTTTGTGTCAGAACTTGTCCTTACATTGATCAATGCTTCCCCTGGTCTATAGACAAAGCGTTGTTGTGCTACTTGGCCTTCTCTGCACCTATGTTGCAAAGTATTGATGCCTTTCAGCACCTAAGTTGACCCCTATTTCATGCAAAAAAATTACCGTTTTGTGCTTTTATGTTTGATTAGCTTTGTTCCATCCGATCCTCATTATTTCCTTGAGTCTTTCTTGGTCTCTTAGATGCCTCCATCTTATTTTATTTTGGTTTTGAGTGCATTTGATTAGAATTTTCTTAGATTTTCCTTTCTTCTTACCAATTATCTCATTAGCAAATTGATTTCTTAATCATTGATTGCTTGAAAGAATTGGTGTTTCAGTAATCATTTTTAATAGTGTATTTTATCAATAACTAGGAAAATATCTTAGTTTTGATATGAAAATTAGGTGGAATTGAAAAGAAAAATCATATGCATCTTTCATTGCATGTAGGGGTTTGTGTGTGAATTGGAATTAGAAACAATTGCATTAGGGGAATTGGTTTAATAAACTTGTTTGTTGCATCTTATATGTTGCATACTCTGTGTCCTCTTGCATTTTTAGGACATTCAAGTGAAATTCATGGTGAGCCTTGAAAACTGAGACTTAATTCAAGATAAACTTTAAAATTTATTGAAGCAATCTTAAGGAGCATTTTAATCATTAACACAAAGATCTAGAAGTCTAGCCTTGAGACGTGTTTTGACGTCTATAAACATAAGAGTTATCATTTTTCGCCAGCGTTTCATTCCGGGGGTGATATCTCGTTCCATGTATGTAAGTGTATGAGACTGTTCTCCACGTACCTTTGGGTATATTGGATGGAGCTCCGCACATGAAAAGTATATGGGAATGCTCTTATCGCACGGTTATGCATTAGATAACAATAACAGAGACAACACTTAACTGTACCATTAAGTATATTTTGGAAGTCCATCATAGGTTGTTATCCTCACCATAGGTAACCAAGTCGGTTGCCTTGTATACTGTGGTAAACTAAACACAACATTCGGGGAGATTTCCTTCCCGTACGTAAATCCTTGGTTCTCCAAGGTTGTATATTGCATTTGACAATTGCTTGGTAAACCTTTATGCCTAGTTTACCCTCTTTGATTATTTTTTTTTCGTTTTAATTGTTAAAATTTATTAATCTAGAGTGGAAGAACAACACCCTACCCTCTTTCATTCGCATAGAATGAAAAATAAGCTTCCTCTTCCACTAGAGGCACTCCTGGACATCATTAGAAGTATAAAAAGAGAAAGACTATCGAATCTAGTGCTTCAGGAGCTATTACTTCTGGTCCCCCACCTAAAATTGATCCACCAAAATCATCTTTTTCTGTGAGTACTGATCCCAAGATTACCTATCCATTAGCTAGTGAATCTAACACAGTGGAAACTGAAGCACCTGAAATCTTGTCACTTAAGGTTATTGAACTTGAATATACTGAATAAGAGATGACACAACTTGAGGCACCTCAGTTATATGCACTTATTACTTCAGGTCCTTCCTCTTCTCTTCTTGTGTCTTAGACAAAACCACAACCTATATATATTGGACCGAGCAGTGGATCACATCCACCTAATCTTGTGAGTATCAAAGAAATTCCACAAGAAGAACCTCAACCCTCTTCTCCCATTCAAGTAGGGACTCATTTTTATCAGGCCCATATTTTTCCTTCTCCTCATACTCCATCACAAGATCCTTTGTCTAATTCTTTTCCTTTCAACTCGGCATTAAGTTTCCTTTGGAAACCCTCTTTGGGACAGTTAACCATGACTGAATCTTCTATGCTTTCCCAACCTATCTCTACTACCATGACTGTTACAACCTATGTTGCAACTTAATCCATGCTTGTAACATCACCAAAGACACATTTGAATGGTGGCTCGTCTATCCTGCCTAGTTACCACTCTTTGTCTGGTACCTTTTCTGGCGCAACATCCAGTCCATGGACCTCTCCGATGTCATCTACATATGGAATTCCATCTAGCACTTCTTTGATGAGCATTACACAGTTTGCTCCTATACCTCCATCTACTCTTACGATTCAGCAGTAGACTGGCCCTTATGTTAGTGGGTATGGACGCCTACAACAACCCAATTCACCTCCTATTATGAATCCTTCTCTTGAGGGGAAGTTGCCTCTGTACGACCCTTCTCTTTTGATAGAGGGGAAAACTATTGCAGGGATATTTCCATCTCCTCAAGTTAGTGATCAACCTCAAATGAGTCCCCCATATTCGAGAATGGATACTAATGTTTGGCAACCTACCATGCCCATACAACCTGGTTTGGTTGTGGCTTTGTCTTTAGTTTCTCACCCTGTTCTATTGAAAATAGCAACAATAAATGTTAAAAGTAGTATTAAGAAATCCTAATTTAACTTTTCCTTGAATTAAATTGTAATTCTATTCTCATAGCAGCTTGTAGTAGTTAACTAAGTTAAGTTTACTTAGTTAGCTCAGTAAATTCGAGTTGGAAGTCTAACTAGAGTCATGTAGAGTGATTCTCATAAATTTTGGGAGTCGAGGTTGAGTTCTTTTGAGTTGTAATTAATTAACTCAGTCTAACTGAGTTATAGTCAGTTAAACTAGTTCAAATAGTTGGAGGAACAAGTGATAGGTCAAGTGAATTAAATTGAATTTAATTCACATGCAGTGATTAATCAGATAACTGATAATTCACTCATAAATAACTCATGTGTGTCAGTTAAGAGGAAGACCTAGTTGAGATTAGAGTTCAAGGATAGTGTACTATGAGTTGTATAATTTTCCGAGTTTTTTAGATGATGCATGCAATAAGAAGAAGGCCTAAAATAAATCATTCTTAATTAGAGAACTCATTAATTTTAACCATTTGAATTTCCTTTAAAAGGAGGAATGAAGGCACAAGTTTAATCATTGTTTTGGTGAGCACAAGTTGGTGAGACCAAGCAATACGAAGCACAAGTTTGTGCATGGAGCTTGTGAGCGCAAGGAAGTAGGAGCTTGGCAGGCAACAAATTTGGCTAAATATTGGCTTGAGTTGGTTTGTGAAGCAATGAGATAAATTGTACTTGCGCAGAGATTGTTTATGTTGAAAAAGCATTGTATTTTCTTCTCAGGTCTTATGATTAATGCAATATACATATAGTAGGGGTTTTTAGTTGCGGCTTTCCTCGAAAAAATATTGTGTTATGCGTGATTGAAATTCTTCCTTTTCTTCTTAGTGTTTTCATTGATCAATTTTTATTTCCATTAATGAGTAGAGTAGATTTAAGTCTTATGTTTTAGCATATTACATAAGCAGTTTGAATCTACAAGCAAAAATCTACATGGTATTAGAGAAGGAATTGTTTTGGGCGGCGAGTTTGCAGAGCATATCTGAAAATTTATGCGAAATTTTTTCACAAAAGATAACTGATCTGGATTCCTTGGAAAAAAATACCCAAATTGAAAAAAAAAAATGGTCGAATCGAATTTTGGATTAGGGAGATATTTTCGATTTAAAATCATCGCTTTTTTCCAGAAAATTTTGTGACAGCAGGACAGTTACAACGTGGATCTGAGTTTCCAGAATGCCCAGATGATGAGATTTTTAGCAAAGGGAAGGTTTTCCTTAGACACTTCACCATGGGAAATATGAACCAAATTTGGGTGCGAGTGAAGAACCTATATACACTTGAGTTACAAGATGCATGCACAGGCTTGAGGAGAAAGGAAAAGGTTAGAGACTTGGTGGTTGAGAGGGAGCATGAATTACCTCTCAACATGTAGCCTGAGAAGCAGTGTCAAAAAATTGTGGAGCAGCCATAATTGGAGAAGCATAGAGGAGACCGAGTGGAGACATCCACTCAAGTATAGACCTCCAATACGGGGGGAATTCAAGCCAAGTGGGCATAGGGAGCACATACAACCATACCTCCAAGTGAGAGGTGGGGCAATGTGAAGCAATATTCCCAAGAGTTGTAGAAATTTAGGTAGGGTCCACTGAGGTGTTTTTTGTCTCATAAATCATTATCTTGCTATGGGGGCCCACAATATTCAGTAGCAGGAGGATTAGTGTTAATCAGATACTAAAGAGTGTAGAGTAGTGTTGACAGTAGAGCAAGAGGCTTAGGAGTAGATATAGCAGCAGCATAGTTTTCCTAGTAGACAATTGTAGACATAGTTGATTCAGTTTATTTTGTTTGGATGGTTTTTGGTTGCAGATGTTATAGTAGCAATAAAAAGAGTGACAAGAGTTGCATGCATAACATTCCAAAGGTACCAGATCGGGATAGAGTTGAATGCCTTTCTTGTTGAGAGGGAGTGTTGAAAATAGCAACAAGAAATGTTAAAAATAATATTAAGAAAACATTAATTTAATTCGTCCTTGAATTAAATTAGGAATTAAATTGTAATTCTATTCTCATAGTAGCTTGTAGTAGTTAACTAAGTTAAGTTGACTTAGTTGGATCAGAAATTCGAGTTTGAAGTCTAACTACAGTCATGTAAAGTGATTCCTAAATTTGAGGGGTCCAGGTTGAGTTCTTTTGAGTTGTAATTAATTAACTCAATCTAACTGAGTTATAGTCAGTTAAACTAGTTCAAACAGTTGGAGGAACCAGTGAGAGGTCAAGTGAATTAAACTGGATTTAATTCATATGTAGTGATTAATCAGATAACTAGTAATTCACTCATAAATAACTCATTCATGTTAGTTCAGAGGAAGACCTAGTTGAGATTGTATTTCAGGGATAGTGTACTATCACTTGTATAATTTTCCAAGTTGTATAGATGGTGCATGTAGTCAAAAGAAGACCTAAAAGAAATCATTCCTTAACTAGATAACTCACTAATTTTAACCATTCAAATTGCCTTTAAAAGGAGGAATGAAGGCACATGTTTAATCATTGTTTTTGTGAGCACAAGTTGGTGATACCAAGCAATAGGAAGCACAAGTTTGTGCATGGATCTTATGAGCGCAAGTAAGTAGGAGCTTGGTAGATAACAGATTTGGCTAAGTATTGGCTTGAGCTGGTTTGTGAAGCATTGAGATAGATTGTACTTGTGCAGAGATTGTTTGGGTTGAACAAGAATTGTATTTTCTTCTTAGATATTTTGATTAATGCAATATACATATAGAAGGGTTTTTTAGATGTGGCTTTCTCCAAAACAATATTGTGTTATGTATGATTGAAATTCTTCCTTTTCTTCTTAGCGTTTTCATCGATCAATTTTTGTTTCCGCTGACGAGTAGAGTAGATTTAAGTCTTATGTTTTAGCATATTACATAAACAATTTGAATCTACAAGCAAAAATATACATGTTCCAATTACATCTCAAATCCTTGTTCCACAACCTATATCTCAACTTGTTCAAGCTCAAGTGAATGTGAGTCAACCTTTATAGGTTGCATCTTTAACTCATCCTGTCCCAACAGTACCTGGTGCTTCTCAAGCCTTGTATACCCAAAATTTTCGAGGTAACTTACAATCACAACCGCTTGGTCAGACCATTCCTAAAATTCAAATGGGTTAGAATGTATGTGATATGGAACATGTAGAACCTAACCAACCTTATGTTGGGATGATGCAAAATCCCATAGGGAAACAATATCAACCGTATCAAGGTATCCCTCAAATTCTTTATGGTTAGCAAATCCAAACCTGACCATTTCAACCTTTATAAGGTTATCTTGGAGTTGGGAAGCAAGGTTGTGTATATTATGGTTATCAAAATACTTCCTATCCTAGAGCATATATACCTGTTTCCCAGACCATCCCATCTTATCCAAGATATCCTCCACTAGACCTCAATAGGAAGTTGTCATTCGTAGCAACTCTCAAATTTATGGAATTAACCGAGGTTGGAAATGATCCCATTTCCCATTCTCCATGATGGTCGGTTATTCCCACGAAGTTGCCCATCGATATCCCAAAATTCAATGGAAATCCTAGAGAAGACCCATCCACACATGTGATGAATTATCATTTGTGGTGTTCTTCGAACTCTCCCAATAATGATTATTCATTTTCAGCTTTTCCATCTACACTCAACAGTACGACAACGAAATGGTATATTGAATTACTAAGAGCTTCGTTCAATAATTTTAGTACCTTGGCTACACATTATTAACACATTTCGAGTTACCCATCTGATATGAGACTGAAATTGAACTTTTAACCAATTTCAAACAAACTAATTCCACTCACATCTTGGATCACATTCATGAGTGGCGACGTCGTCGTCGTTTGGTTAGAATGTTTTCTCTTGACCAATTGTTAGTTGAATGGTTCATTATGTCTTTGTTACCACCTATAATAGAAGATGTTACCAAGGGAAAAGTTGCGACTGAAGAGAAAGTAATTTCTCGTGCCCAGTATTTGGATCTTATTTATACCCAATATGGCAAGCTTTATGAGAAAATACCAAATGCTTTGCAACCTTCAAATATTTTTCCTCAACCTCTTGGTAAAGAATCACATGTGACCGACAACATGATTGGTTCTACCAGCGAGAAGTTGACAAGTAAACCATTTGATTTCACTCTTGTTGGGGCTACTCAAAACCCTCCTTCCACCACTCCTATGCCTTCTACTTCCAAGATCAATATTCTTCAATCATCCAACAGTAAATATCAACAAACAAGAAGTAAGAAGAAGGGAAAAGGTAAAAAGAAGAAAGATAACCCTCCACGGGATAAACAAAACAATCAACCTTTTGAAGAAAAGTAGAAACCTCATTACCCATGTTTGATTTGTAATGAGGAACATTTCACTCAAGATTGTCTGCACCGGGTGTAAGTAAATCAGTTCCTTAAATCATCCACTACTCCCACTGTGTTGACAGATCCATTTCTAAATTAGGAGACCAATATGGTTTCCCAGGATCCTGCTTCCTCTAACTCAGTTTTGATGATTTCCTCCGCTAAGTCGCAAAATGATGTTATGGTGGCCACCTGAAGTAAATACTACGATAATTCAAATCCCTCCAATGGTATGGCTACTGATCAACATACCAGTTCAACTACATATCTGTTGGATCCTAGTCGAATACTGAGTTGACAATTAATCCTCCCAAAGGCATTATCCATTAATCTACCTTCAACCCTCATGCAAGAGCTGCTCAGTACTATAAAATAGTTGAGGATATGGCTCAATCTCCCTCAGCCATGTCCACTCTCGAGGTATTGCAAAATTGTCTCACCCAAAAGAATTCGTTTCTTTCTACAAGTGGATGTATTTATTCTTTGAATTCGAACCTAGTAGTTTTTAACCATGAGAATCATACACCTCGAATTTCAGCTCAATTATCTTTAATGATCTGGGTTTTTGTTTGCAGTAAGAATATCCATCGTTCCATTTTGGATGAGGGAGCCTCAACCTGTATTATGTCTCATCTTGCTGGAACGCCATTTGTTATCCCCAATTAAGTTAGTCACAAACCACTATGAAGGATTTTAATGGAAGAAGCTATAAACCTTATGGAATTTTGAACTCTCTATAAGTAGAATTAGGCGGCAAGATTGTATCTATAGAAGTTGAATTTATCGATGGCCACTAGATTACAATATTCCATTAGGTTGTATATGGTTTTATGCCATGGATGTGGTTGTTTCGACATATTTTAGAATGATTTTTTTTCCTCACAAAGGTGGTATCATAGCCATTGATCATCTCACTTTCTTTTCCATTGATCCTTTAGTTACTGGAAGCATCCCTCTCATTGGGGAAAACCCACACCCATATCAACATGCCGGGGTTGGATTGCTTAAGGATTCCTCTCTCATGGGAACCTTTTCACTTCCTCCTCCTTCACTTCCATACAAAATTACCTCGG
The DNA here is from genome assembly GCA_000404065.3 of Pinus taeda. Lineage (NCBI taxonomy): Eukaryota > Viridiplantae > Streptophyta > Pinopsida > Pinales > Pinaceae > Pinus > Pinus taeda. Next base: position 65,739 of record APFE030284359.1, read on the forward strand.
TTTCCTATATTAATATCTTCTTGTACTACTCTAGTTGATCCTTGGGTAGTGCCAGATGAATCTCATATCAACAGTTTTGATAATCGTATCTCACCTAACCCCATTGAGCTCGACTATGAAGTCGTCTACTCGACTTTTGCTGCTTATTTAGATCCATCCTCTTCGATCAATTGGGTAGATTATTCCTTAGATTATGGCACATCATCTGATCCTTTCACTCGTACGTTTTCTACCAATGAGAGCAACATGGAGATCATGATGCCAGATGATGTGTCATGGGATGATGATCATCATAGTTCCTCCTTGCGAGATTCCTAGAAGGATAATATTAGTGAATTATATCAACCCAATATTGTCGATTTGTCTACAAATTCAATATCCATTCATGATGTCGATTTTGAGAAGAACTTATCAAATATTTAAGACACTATCCCTCTCGATATTTTGATCAAACCTAGCATTGTTGAGAATATACATATCGGTGTGTCTTTCTCTCCCAATGAGATTAAGTCCTACAAAGCCTTATTCCAGGAGTTTAGAGACGTTTTCACCTGGTCTTACGAGGAGATGTGAGGAATCAATCTGAAAAAAAATGTGCATGAAATTAAGACTTATCTTAATGCTAAACCAATTCGACAACGCCTCCGTACAGTGCATCCCAATAAAGATGCCACTATTAAAACCAAATTTTAAAAACCTCTATGTGCTAGTTTCATCTACCGAGTACCTTTAACTAATTGAGTGTCAAATATTGTTCCTGTCATGAAGAAACAGGGGAAAATTTGTGTGTGTGCCAATTATCGAGACATAAATCATGCCTGTCCTAAGGAAAATTATCCTACCCCGATCATCGACCAGATTGTTGATGATTGTGCTGGTTGTGAGATATTTTCGTTTATGGATGGATTCTTTGGCTATAATCATATCAACATTCTCCTGATGGACCAACATAAGACTGTGTTTATTTATCCCTAGGGCACATTTGCATATAGAAATCTCTCTTTCAAATTGAAGAATGTTGGGGCCACGATTTAGAGGGAAATGAATTATGCCTTTCATGTCATCAAAAATATTTTGCAACCATATTTGAAAAATTTTCCTTCTGACTCAAAACATCGGGTTGATCAACCAATGCATCTCAGGGCCATATTGTTACGTTGTAGACATTGAAATGTTTTCCTCAATCCACAAAAGTGTGTGTTTTACATAAGTTCTGGTCAACTTCTCTTTTTCATTATATCGAAGCATTGAATTCGTATCAACCCATTGAAGGTAAAGGAAATCATTGATCTTCTTGTTCCTTATTCTCTCCTCCAGTTTCAACGTTTCCAAGGGAAGAATAAATTTTTTCGGAGATTCATTCCCAACTACGCAGAACTAGCCAAAGGATTTACTCACTTTTTAAATAAAGGGGTTCCTTCCATTGGGATGGCGCTTCTCAAAAGTTGTTAGATGCATTGAAGGATGTTCTGATTCAAGCATCCTTGTTATATTCCCCAGCGTACCAACACAATGATTTCCTGTACCTTGCCAATGTAGTTACTACCATTGCAATGGTATTAATCTAGGAGGATGATGTAGGGATTGAACATCCTATTTATTACTTGATTTGAAATCTCAATGATACCAAAGTCAATTATACTCATTTCAAAAATTTAGCTTTGGTAGTTATCCAAGTTGTCCAGAGGTTTCGCCATTACAGCCTACTCCACAAAACTATGGTTGCTTCCAATTGCAACCCCATGATGTACATTTTTTCATGATAATTGTTGGGGGGAAAGTACCCTAAGTGGATTTTCTTCCTACAAGAGTTTTATTTGGAGTCCATCAAATCCAAGTCAAGGAAATCCTTAGCTTTTATTGAGCTAATTTGTGACCTTCCCATTACTGAAACTGAAACAACGTCTGGTTTTTATATTCCGGATGAGTCGTTGTTCCTGATATCATCATCTGACCCATGGTATGGAGACATTATCATATATCTCAATAACCACACTTTCCGGTATGATACCTCTCGCTCTAACCAATGACGTATTCGATATCAAGCCAAGAACTATACTATAATCGACGAGACCCTTTATCGTCGTGGTATCAATATGGTTTTTTGAAGGTGCCTCATACATGAGGAGGCCAAGAAATTCTTAAATGAATGTCATTCTAGGGCATGTGGTGGTCATTTCTCTGGTTATGCCACTGCGCAAAAGATCATGTGTGCTGGTTACTTTTTTCCTACCATATTTTGCGACTACATCCTCGCCATCCAAAAGTGTCATGTGTGCCATATATACAATCGTAAGACGCATTCTTTGCCCACCCCTTTGCATCCTGTTATCACTGTTGGACTATTTGTGAAATGGGGCATTGATTTCATGACATGTAACCCTCGCTTAGCTAGGGGGCATGGATATATCATCATAGTGGTTGACTAGTTTACCTAGTGGGCCAAGGCAATGCCTACATACATTAATATCAAAAAAAGTGTTGCTCTCTTTTTCTTCAACCATGTCATTTCACAGTTTGGTGTTCCACAAGCTATAGTTATGGACCATGGAAAACATTTTCGTAATAACATGGTGTCTGAACTGAATTCCAAGATGGGGCTCTCCCATGAGAGTTTCACTCCTTACTACCCTAAGGTGAATGGGCAAGTTGAGGCAATCAATAAAGCTCTCAAAAAAATACTTCAACATATGATAGGGGTCCATAAATTGGACTGAAATTTGATCCTTTATGTTGCCTTATGGGCATATCAAACTTTTGTTAGGAATAATACTGGGTTCACACTTTTCCAATTGGTTTATGTCCTAGAATAAATCCTTCGAATTGAATGTGAAATTTTGTCTCTTAAACTTGTCGTCGAACTCCTCCTTTCCACTTCTACGGAAGAGGAATGTCTCTTGCAATTGACGCGCTTATATGAAACCTGACGTGAAGTTTCAATGGCTAATGAAGCCTATAAGAAATGTATCAAGGTGAAATATGACAAGAGTGTCAAGCCCGTGTCTTCCCATAAGGAGACCTTGTCTTGTTATATGATCAAGAGTCTGATAAATTGGGACCGAGGAAGTTTGAGCCAATGTGGCTAGGCCTGTACATTGTCAAACATGTTCTTGCTAAAGGGGCCTATGAGCTTGTTGATTTCAATGCATTTCCATTGGTGTAGCCTAGAAATGGGATGTACCTTAATAAATAATATGCTTAAGCTTTTTCAAATTACACTATGTATATGTTGTATATAGGTGTGTTGAGTATGTTTGCAATGGGTTGCCTTTGGAGTTTCCTACGATTTATGTTAATATTGTTTACATTTGGTTTGTAGATATTAGCATCCCTCCAACCATATGTTGGTTATGTTGATGGTGCTAGTCGTAGTACTCATAACCTTTCTTCCACGACATGGGCTATATATGCTCTGAATGGCAAGTTAGTGAATTTACAAGGGATTTGTATCGGTCTCTCTATAAATAACATTTCCCTGTATAACGCAATGATTGAACTATTGTTTGATGCTATTTCCCATGGTATCCACCATATAGTTAATAGACTCGACTCACAATGTGTAGTACTACGGTTGACTAATGTCCATTCAGCTAGGAGTCCAATTATGCTTCATATGTTCTTGAGGGTTCACTTTCTGGAAAGATACTTTGATTTCATCCAATATCAACACATTTCTAAAAATCTAAACACATTGACAGATGCATTATATAATTATGTTTTAGATAGAAATGTGTGACACATGTAAATTAAATTCAATACAAATCACATTAATTGAATGAGATAATAGAACCATAAGAAACACAGACGATAGATATATATCTATATATTCCTGTGTGTGTGTGTGTGTCAAAGTTTGGTTTTATAAAATTTGTGCCTGAGACACATTTGGCCACATGGTATAAAATATACATGCAACCAAAATATGGCTATAATCTTCCTAGTAGACTAATCATAATGCTCATGATAGCATGCCACTGTGTGAGCCATCTTGCATAATAATTGACTGATATGCCAAGGAACGCCAATAGTGTGTCATTGCAGTCTCCTAGGAAACCCTTTGACCCTAGTATTAGCTATGTTGTGGGCCAACCCCTCCATGTGACTCTCAACTTCTGCAAGGGTCTCAGCCACATTGAGATCTTTTAGTGCCCCTTGTCCTGTAGCAACAACTTGTATTATTGTTGGTGCCTACTGTGGGTCTCCTGCACGATGAAGATAAGAAGAACCCACAGGTTTAATGGGCCCAATATCTGCATGTGAAAAAATCAATAGTTTATTCTCAGATACATAAAAAATCACAAAAAATTGTAAAACATAAAAATAAAAAAATAAAAAAATGGTCAAAATGTTTCTTGTTTTACCTATGACTCCCCATTGCTTGCCATTAGGAAGAAAAATCTTTGGGTCTCTATGGAAATCCATCACTACATATGGATAGTCCTCTATCATAATGAGTTTCATACATAACCATCTGAATAACACAAGCGTGAAACTGATTGATGATGAACATGCATGTCTAGATATCAGATCCACCCACCTCCTCATCTGTGGGACTCTCAAATCTACGGGCTCGAGTGAGATGTGTTTTGGCCCGAGAAATGGAATCCTCTCTAAGGCAAAAGAAATCAAGATCAAACCATAGCAAAATTTCTTCATCTATCCATCTTTTGCCTTGGTCAATTGCTCCTTCATGTTTACTAGTTCCCTCCCACTCCAGTTGAATAATGTTGGTTCCATACACTCTAGAGCATACTGCATATGAGATTTGTTGGAAAAATGTAGAGTCAAACTACCAGCCAATCTGGAAATGATACATATGATTGTACTTAGAGGAAATAACACCACATCCTTGATCTCAATCTTACCATCATTGGTCGATTGAGATCTCTGTCCACAATGCACACTAATGCAATCGTTGACCGTCTCTCCACCCCTCCTCAAATCAGATAAGGAGATAGGGAAACCTTGCCTCAATAAACCAGTCAAGAAGTATATATCTTCCACCTATATTTAAAGAAAATGTAGACCAAGTATGAATGCCTAAGCCTGAACATCCTATGCTCGGATAAGATACCTCAATAGTTCCATCTGTTGCCTCATACCAAGAAGCCAAAAGAATTTCAAGAGCCCACAATCTTTCAAAGGATGGATAGTGGCAGGATCATTAAATACAGTTAAATATTTTTCCTCGTCTTCTCTTTCTCTCCATACTAAAGCCATTTTGTTCTGGTAGATACCTGAAACAATACGAGAAGGATCATTAGGGAAAACCTCATGCAAAAAACTAGAGAAATTTTGAGAGAAACAAGAAAAAATAGTATGGGAATTGTGCTTAGCACACCCCCCTAAGGGGAACAAAACACTATAACTCCCTCCCCAATTTAATTTCAGCCTGTTCAGTTCCCCTTTCGACATGTTGGGGGTGTGTTGGACCTAGGGCAAGAATTAGAACCCTAAGGCCCTAAAAAAATAGAAACAAATGCATGGAATGACAAAATAGATGCATGAAAAGAAAGAGGAAGGTTATAGCTCCTACCTGGAAGTTGCGGGGCTTGAAATGGTCCACCAGATTGGTTGAAATCAGCTGCAAAATATTGGGGGAAAAAACACTTAGAACTCACTCACCAAGAGGTAAAATGTGAAATGGTGAAAATGAATTACCTTTTACCTACTTTATGGCCATTTTCATTATTATTTTATTAATATTTTAATGTTTTGACCTAAATATGATTCAATTTTATCATGAAATAGGTATTTTTAATCCTTTGGTGGTGTTTTGAGAAGGTTTATAGTTGTTTAATGTATTTAGTGATGTTTGTATTGAAACAAATCATTTTGACTGGAGAACACACTTTTATCACTTTTTTCGAGTTCTATAAACTTACGAAAAAAGAATCCCCTGGAGTCCTCTTTCATCTCTTTTCATAATCCCAAAATAGAAAATATTGTTGAGCACTTGTCTTCTCAAAATTGTTAAAGTAAATTAAATTACGTATACTCAATATAAGTTTAACCCTTTTCCAGACTGGGAGAGACTAATTACGAAAAGGAACCTTTGGAGTTTTCTTTTTTGCCTCTTTTTCAAACTCTCTAAACATGAAAAAGGAATCAAGTTATATCTTCACTAGACTTTTAAAAACATCAAATAATGATGGACTCATCAAACATGATGATAATAAACCACTCCTTCTCAGGGTTCATAAAAAATACTCAGATGGATTCATACGAAGGATGAACTTGAAGATCAAGCATATGTTATCCTCCTCAAGCTTGTTAAAAAATAAAGAGTTACTAACCAGAAATGGTTGGGAAAATTGGGAAAATAGGGTACTCCACCTAGTAAAGGTAGTGAATCACTCTTGAACGTGACACTCTTCCACCTCATCTTTGTGGTTGTTGGGTTGGGAAATATGTTGTCTTTTGGTTCATAATACCATATCAAAGCCTTCACTTTTGGTTTTGGGTCAATGTTGCAAACTCCACCCAGTGTTACTGATATGTTCAAGAGAATTAATTCAGTTAATATATGCTAGGATACTCTTAAGCCTTCATTCCATGTCTGGCATTCCTGAACTAGTTCCACATTAGCGTTATTCTATGTCAAATCATGATACCCATTTCATGTCAATGATGGGTGATAAATCAAAACCCTTCTACGATGGGTCACTTCCTGTCGACATCAGTTCATTATCCAAAAAGTTGACCTAGAAGCTCTTCCTTCAATACCTTGGGAATTGTATATCAATGACAAGCTTCCTTGCTCTCGGTGATAAGTTTTCATCATTGGCCTTCGACCGACAGATTTTGTGTGGTGTTCGAATGTAACTCATTCATTCACACCATATAGATTTTACTGTAGTAACTTGAGAGTCTTTAACATCATTGGTGGTTTCTCTCACATCCGTTAATGACTTACATCATTGGACGGTAATCAAATGGTTTCTTACATGTTAAACTTCAACTCCTTTATTTGCATGGTTAGACTCGTACGTTGGATGATCGAGTGAACAAGATAGAAGACCCCAGAGCTAGTTCCATCCATCCGGGTTGCGCTTTCAGGATTAATACATGATTACAAAGCATGAGGGCTATGATCATAAAAACAATCATCCAATCATGGATCCACACCTTGACATTAGTGGACATGATTTCTTGATCATTATACATGTAATGTTAGCTTATGTGTTGAGCATGGGTATGTCTCCCTCAACAAAGATATAATGATGAAATGTATTGTAATAAATAATGGTCTCGATCAGTTGTTCTTGATCTAAACTACTCACAAGGTAAAGCACTTCAGTAATCAACAATCGTTTTTGACTTTGCGCTTTAAGGGGAAATCCATTATAGGCCATTTTGTCGCATTTGGTCAAAAGGCCAACAAACCAAATCAATCCACATCCATGAACACCTTGTCATCATGCCTACACAAAGCCCTAAGCATGAATCTTCCAAATCCCTGAGTTTTTGGGTCTAACTACTTCAAATTAGTTCTTTTAAGGCCCAACACACCCTGTCCCTTTAGGGACTTGCATTCAACAACAAGTTGCTCTATTTTGCACTAGCACTCATCAGCAACAGGTTATCCCTTATTGGGGTAATGTTGATTATAAAAATTTGGGAAAATTAAAAAGAATCCTGAAGCTTCCTCTTCAAGAAGCTTTTAGGAGTTATATCAACCATTTACCTTAGATACAAAGTTTGAATCCTATTTGATCGTACGTTGAATATATCACCTCTTATCCCTTGAACTCATCCTCCCCTCTTAAGTGGATCTCAAACCTATATTGGTAAATGGACAATAATTCCTAAATTACCATCCCTCTCCTATAAACTTATAACCATCTACAACATCAAGGTTGACTTTTGGAGACTAATCATACCCTCATGTTGATGTCTTGAATCTAAGAGAACTAGCGTCTTCATGCATTAGGGTGATATTTAAGTGTGCTTTGTGACAAGGAAGGATAAATAAACTTGGGGAGATCTCTACAAGGTCAGATACTATTATTGGTTGTAAACTCTCTCCTATTCATATTAATATAAAGAGTAGATTGATCTCCTATATGTGCTATGTTATGTTTACATTCATTTATTTCAATATTTTTTTGATCCATTGAATAGAGTAATTGGATAATGCTACATATATTCCATAGATATTTGGCTTCTGTTGATTGTATGTGCAAGTTCTAATTATAGAAATCAGAGTTATAATTGGAGCTTACAAGCCAAGAGGAGAGAAGAGCTTGCGATAAATCCCAAGTAAGCCTCTTTCCATTCTTCAATTTCTCTAAGGGGAACTTTATATTCTTTGATTTCTGTTGTTTTAAACCAGTCCACTAGGTCTAGGGAAGACACTTCTATCCACAGTCGTAAATTCTGCTTAACACTACTAGTGCAAATGTTTCCTCAAAACTCCCCCCTCTATCTGGGCATACCTTTGCAGATTAGTCGAGCCTTGTTCCTAATTACTTGACCTTGCTCATTTAGCTTATTTTTGAAGACCTAATTTGTTCCTATGATGTTTTTCTTTTTGGGTCTTAGAACAAGCTCCCAATTATCATTCTTCTTAACTTGATCAAGTTCTTCATTCATAGCTCTCACCCAAGACTTGTTCTTGCTTTCCTAACTGATATTATTAGGCTCGACTTGAGATAGCAAGCAAGATTTGCACAACTTGGACTACCAAAAAATTTCCTTTTGGTCTAAAGACCAAAGTTTTTGATCTCCAAGGATTTGACTCTCGGGACGTTCTTTCTATACATACCTGGATGGTGTTTTGGGCCTTGGATTTGTGCTCACTTATACATCTTCATTATTTTCTTCTATATGTTCATGATCTGAGGACCTGATGGCTGAACTCGAATCTCCATCTGATTTCATTTTTCCTTTGGAGGACTTAGATTGTGGAGCTATTCTATCTACTACTACATAAATGCATTCCTCAACTCTCTTTGTCCTTTTATTGTAGCACTTGCATCCTTTACTTCGAGTAGAGTACCCGAGAAATATACCCTCATCAGCTTGTGAATCAAACTTTCCCATATTTTTATCATTCCTTTTGATAAATCATTTTCTCCCAAATACCTTGTAGTGTTTTACTGATGCAAGTCTCCCCTTCCACAACTCAAAAGGAGTTTTATCACTATAAGGCCCGAGTAGTGTTTTGTTTGATAGTTACACTACTTCATGTGCTACTTCTCCCAAAAGGTGTGAGGTACTTCAACTTCATCCATCATAGTTTTTTCCATCTCCTGGATTGTTTCATTATTTATCTCAGCTACTCCATTTTGTTATGGATTGCTTCTACCTGAGCTTTAAACTTCTTAAAATATTTAAGCACTATTGATTTTTCTTTTAAGAGCGTGATCTAAGTGGCCTTGGTAAAATCATCAATAAGCAGCATAAAATACCTCTCCTCTTGGTCTTTTTGCTCTCGTTGGGCCATAGATATATGTGTTAATTAGTTGCAGTGGTCTAGATGAAAAGAATTGCTTTACCTTGAAACGAGTCATAGTTTGCTTACCAAATTGACATGACTTGTAGACTAAATTATCAAGCCTTGACAGTCTTGGAAATCCTCTCACAACTCCCAACTTACTGATTATTATTAAACTATTAAAATTCATATGACCAATTCTCCTATACCATAACCAAGTTCCATTTTTATTTCTCAGATAGCATCTTATTATGGAGTCATCAAACACATATGTGTTATTATGAGTTTTGACTACCTTTCCCACCAAATTTCCATTCTTTTCATGCCATATCTCACAATATTTAGATCGAAAGGTCACATTATAGTAATTATCACACATCTAGCTTAAAATAAGAAAGTTGTGCTTGAGACATGTAGGTTTTAACCCTGTACAGAAATTACCTGCATACGAATTCGAAAATCATAAAATAAAAAAAGGCGAGAGCATAACACATCAAACAAATTTACACATATATTGTCCCCTGGATCCCAAAACTGAGACTACCAGATTGATTTTTTTCATTATGTTCCTTTCAATGTTACAATACATATATGTACATTCTGAAGCATCCATAAACCCCACTCCATTAACCCTAGATTAGAACATAACCGTAGTTCCCTTGATCGAATCTACAAAATGTTGGAAATAATACTAAGAGGGGAGGTGAATCAGTATTAGCAAGTCAATAATTTTTCATTTCCATAATTAGATTTATATATACTACTTCAGTTAATGGAACTCGCGTGTATACGCAACTGTGTCTAAGGAAACTAGCGTATATCCTATAAACTTATGATTCAGTTAATTCATCATATGTTGATCTTTAATTAGTGCATTAGAATCATATAAATAGTAACCAGGGGCAGTAAAAACAGAACATAAAATCACACATATGAACACAAGATATAAGGTCGAAACCCAACGTGGGTTAAAACCACCTGCTACAATCGCCTCTATCTTTTTAATAATAAGAAACTTCTTTTTACAATTTTTGTACTGGTGTAGACTTATAGCAGTTTCTACCTGTAGAAGGCTACAACCTTCTCTCCTTCTCCAGCTTCTCCTGGAAGGGAGCTACAACCCCCTAGCTCTTGTGCTAGTTGATATGTTTACTAGTACATAGGTGCCAGCCTACAAAAGGCTACAATCTTCTCTTTTCTTCCAGGGACCATGTTTCATAAATTTTTAGATTGGATCCAACAATAAAATCATTCAGTCATCAAATATATCTGCATCAACCAATCTCCTTTGTACCAACCACAACTGAATCAATAAATCACTTTGACAACCCTTCAATCTGATCTTTCAGAATGTTGTAAACATAATACAGTAACCAGAACCCAACACTGCAACAGCAAACAGAAGTAGCTAAAACATATTCTATAAGGTATACGCTACTTCCATGTGTCGAACCTGCGTGCATACGCTTTTTTCTCAAGACAAACTTGCGTATGTATCTGAAAATCAAACTTATGATATATACGTTGTTTTGATATGCCGAACCGGCATGTATAAGAGGCTTTTCTAAAGTGAACCTACATACAGATCTGTAAATGATGATTTAAACATTACAATAATTCCAGACTTCAATTATACCCAGATCATCATATTTACAGACTACAACATGCTCCAATTATTTAGATAAATGATCAAAACACATAAAGATACTTCACTTCAAGCCTTAAGACCTTGACCCATCATTAGATCTTATCCTTCATCAAGTGCTAAGGTTCATCCTCGGTTCATATCCAGCTATGCACCACAACCCAATGTACACTAGATCCTGCTCTTCGTCAAATATTCAATAATTGAGTTCCTTAGCCTAATGACCTTCTCCTCATTTTATAGTTTTAGGCCTTTCTCAATACCATGGTCCAAAACCACTTAGGACCAATACCTTGGACCAAATACCCGGGGTCAATACTTTGGACCAGATACCTTGGACCAATATCATGGACCAAAACTTAATTCTCCAACATGTACGTGTCTTTCCTTCTGTGAAACTGCATGTGTATGTTATACACACCTTTTGATCAGTTAACCCACGTGTATGCTCTCCTTTGTCAAGGTGAACCTACGTATACCTTTCTCACTATGATCTGTCATCTATCATCTGAGTGAGTTGCCATCAAGGACAATACCTATATCACCTGTATCATAATGCCAGTAATCTCCCCCTTTGGACGTGATGGTAACAACAAAACCAATCACTCCCCCCCTTTGTCATCAAGGGCAAAGGGTCATGCTCCCCCTGAGTACCAGCTGAATTCTCTGATATGTTGATTGAGCTCTTGTGATCGAGTCCATGCGCCCCCTGAGCATAAGCAAGGTCTACAAAAAGATGACATGACTCTACACATACATCACCAATGATCTTCCTATCACCAAAGGCTCATACATACATCCATCTCCCAATCAACTGGGGATATACCAAATTTGACTCATCTACCCACCCAAGTGGGGATATACAATAGTTTTTACATGTCAAAACACAAACATTACATCATCCATCCCGTGCATTTATGACCTTTACATTAAAAGATGTACATGACACATATATAACAGACACAAAAATATCTTAAGCAAGACCATGATAGTCATTAGCAGCATCTGTCAACCAACAACCATGTTCTCCCCTGAACCTGTTCCACCTAAATAAAAAACAACTGTGTGAATTTGTACCAAGATCTTCTAAGATAATGCCAACAATGCATTATTAGAAGTATATGCTCCCCCTGAACCATATTAGACCCCTTTATTCATGAGTCTGGCCCACTACTTTTCTTCAAACCAACATATACGCGACTGTATCCACAGAAACTAGTGTATGTACGTGACTATGCTTCATGAAACTCGCGTATAACCACCTTTCTCTAAAACCTATAGGATTTAACAACAAGATGATGCATCAACTACTCCCAGCTTCTATATGAGATATTCAAATGTCTCTGTGGGCAGTGGTTTGGTGAATATATCAGCAACCTATTCTTTCGAGGGAACATACTCCAATTTGACCTTTTGTTCAAGCACTTGTTCACGTAGAAAATGATATTTGATGGGTATGTGCTTGGTGTTGTAATGCATGGAAGGATTCTTTGAATACTGATGGCACTTGTATTATCACATAGAATGGAGATGGGTGGAGTACATGTGATCTGAATGTCATGCAATGTTTTCATCATCCAAAGGAGTTGTGTGCAGCAAGATGCAGCAGCCACATATTCTTCTTTAGTTGTAGATAATGCAATTGAAATTTGTTTCTTGCTGAACCAAGACACTAATCTAGAACCCATATAGAATGCACCACCACTAGTGCTTTTTCTGTCATCAATGCTTCCTGCGAAATCTGCATCTGTATATGCATGAAGTGTAAGATCTGTATCTCTAGGATACCATAAACCAAAATTCTGTGTTCCTTGAAGATATTTGAAAATCCTTTTGACTGCCTAAAGGTGTGATTCCTTTGGATTTTCATGGAATCTTCCAACTATTCCTACTGCATGCATGATGTCTGGTCGGGTACCTGTTAGATAAAGAAAACTACCAATCATGGATCTATAAGTTGGTTGATGTACTGCTGCTGATTCATCATTTGAGCTGAGACTGCATCCTGTCACCATCGGGGTAGATACTGGTTTAGAATCTTCCATGCCATATTTTTTCAAGATCTGTTTGAGATATTTGGTTTGTGACAGAAAAATACCATCTTTATTTTGTTTAACTTGTAGACCAAGAAAATATGTAAGCTAACCAAGCAGGTACATTTCAAATTCTTGCTGCATTACCGAAGCAAAATTTTGACTCATGGCTTCTTAATTGCTACCAAAAATGATATCATCAACATACACAACAAGTATTAACAATTTATTATTGTCAATCTTTGCATATAAATTTCTATCAGCTGATCCCTTTGAAAAACCTTGTTCATGGAGATATTTGTCAAGACGGTAATACCAGGCCCTTGGAGCTTGTTTTAGACTATAGAGAGCTTTTCTGAGTCTGCATACAAGTTTTGCATCATTTCCAAGAATGAATTCGTTTGGTTTCTCAATATAGACTTCTTCTTCTAAGTCTCCATTAAGAAAGGCAGATTCTACATCCATTTAGTATACTTTGAATTTCCGAGAACTAGAAAGAGCAAGGAACATTCTTATAGCTTTAATTCTAGCAACAGGTGCAAAAGTTTCTTCAAAATCTATACCTTCTTGTTGAGCATATCCTTTTAAAACAAGTCTGACCTTGTTTCTAATAACTTCTCCATTTTCATTCAACTTGTTTTTGAATATCTATTTAGTTCCTATGATATTCTTATCATGAGGTCTAGGAGCTAATTCCCAAGTATTATTCTTTTCAATTTTCTCAAGTTCTTCATTCATTTCCTTGACCTAACATTCATCTTTGCATGCTTCATTTATATTTTGAGGTTCGGTGGAGGATAGCAATGCTAGATAGCTTGAAGCTTTTGTAATAGTTCTTCTTGTCTACACACCTGCCTCTTTCTATCCCAAGATTCGAGTCTCTGGATGATTTTTCTGAACATACCTGGGTGGAGTCTTTTCTTCTATCGTTATCTCTTCTTCTAGTACTTCACTGGTTTCTTCTTCAGAATTAGTTTGATTTGATGTGGGAGGATAATCCTCATCTTCTTCATAATCTTCGATTTTTATTTGTTTTGGATTTTTGCATGCTTCATCGACCACAACATCAATACTTTCAATAATTTTCCCAAGTCTTTTATCATAACATTTATATCCTTTACTTTGAGAAGAGTAACCAAGGAGAATACCTTCATCTGCTCTGGGTTCAAACTTACCAAGTTTTTCATCAATCCTTTTGATGTAACATTTTCTTCCAAAAACTTTGAAGTATTTTACAGTAGGAGTCTTACCATACCAAAGTTCATGTGGAGTTTGAGTGTTGTTTACCTGAACATTTGCTTGGTTGAGAATAGTAACGACAGTGAATGTAGCTTCACCCCAAAAGGTTGCAGGAGTTCCAGACTCATCTAGCATAGCACGAGCCATTTGTTGAATAGTTCTGTTCATTCCTTTCTACCACTCCCATTTTGCTGAGGAGTCCTTGCAGTGGAGAATTGCCTTTTTATTCCATGTTCTTCACAAAAGTCAAAGAATTCATCTGAGGTAAATTCCCCTCCTCAATCAGATATGAGGCATTTGATTTTGCTATTTAATTCATTTTCAACCAGAGCTTTGAAGGCTTTGAACTTTTCAAATGCTTCATCTTTATGCTTTAGAAGTCCTATCCAACACATTCTGGAAAAATCATCAATGAAAGATATAAAGTATTCTTCTCCATGAGGTGACTTTTTCCTTGATGGTCCACATAAATCAGTATGAACAAGTTCAAGAGGCTTACCAGTTGAGCCTTCTTTTTCAGGGAAGTGTGATCTGGTTTGCTTACCAAATTGATATGATTTGCATATTGTATTCTCTGGAATGCTGATATGAGGAAGATCATGAACAACTTGGAATCTGTATGCTTTTTTTATTTGAGAGAAGCTTAGATGCCCCAATCTTCTGTGCCATAGCTAGTGTTCATCATTTTTTATTAGATAGCACTGTTGTTGTCCTCCCTTGAATATGTATAACTTGTTCAGAATTCTTATACCTTTGATCATGGTTTCTCCTGTATCAAGCTCGCGAACAACACATCCATTTGATCAAAATACTACTTCATTTCCTTGATCACACATTTGACTGACAATCAACAGGTTATGCTTTAGACCATCAAAATACATATCATTCCTAGCCTTAACTTTTTCTTTTAAGAGAACAAAGCCTTTACCTTTTATGACAGCAGGAGTGTCATTTCCAAATGAGACCTTCTTTTCCTTTTCTAAGGCATTATATGAATGAAGTTTTTCTTTGTCACCTGTCATGTGTTTTGAGCATCCACTATCAATGTACCAATGATTTTCTTGTCCTTCTGCATACAAGCCTATACCACATCTTTCTGTTTGTAGTTCTTTCCTTCCCCATATTTTGGGACTTAATGAAGTTTGCTCCTTCTGAGATGTTTGCCGAAATTTACTCCTACATTCATATTTTTCATGACCGAAGTTGTTACAGATAGAGCATTCTATTTCTTTTTCAAGAAGAGAAAATTTATTGTAGGTCCTTTTCATGATCCCTACCACATTCCTTTGATTTCGTGCTTCTCTAGTCATGATGGTCTTGTAAGAAACATATTGAGCAGCTTTGTGTCCAAAGTTATGACATGAAAAACATTGGCCATTAATGAAGTTCCTGCGATTATCGAATCTAATGACTTGGTGATTGTAGTTTCTATTGATATTTATTCTTGAAGCAGATTGAGTATGATTTACCTAAGGTTGGTTGTAGCTTCTGTTCATCCTTGAAGTAAATTGAACCTGATTTACCTAGTGATCTGCTTTATGCCTTTGCTGACGATTGTCAAACTATTCACTGCTCTTTGCTAGATCAAGATAGCTTTTAGTTGAGGTTGACAACTTCTGTGATTGAGATGCTTCTTCAGTATATCCAAGACTTGTATTTATCAGAGGAGAACGCTGCACTTTGATAATTTCATTTAAGGTTTTTGATCCTTTAGCAAATCTAAGATTGAGAGATTTTGTTTTCTCAATATCCTTTCTTAGACCCACAATTTCACATTCTAGTTTTTCATTGTGTTTTTCTCTTTCAGCAAGTTGGAATGCCAAAGTATCTATAATCATATTCTTTTCTTCTAAACATATTTTGACTTTAGAGATTTCTTCATAAAGGTCATCTTCATCTAAAGCATCCAAGAAATCATCATCTTCAAAAGCCATTAGAAGTCTATAGTCATTACTATTTTCATCTTCATCACTATTTGATAAAGCATCGCTATCTTCATGCGTATAGTAGCTCTTCTTACTTACACTTTGTTTTCTATTCCATTTTGTAGATTCCTTACCTTTATAAAACTTATCTTTATGAGGACATTTGGCAGCATAATGACCAACTCTTCAACAAGCAAAACATTTGAAAGGTAATTTACCTCTGAATCTTCCGGAACCCCATTGAAGGTTCTTGACAAAGTTTTCTTCTTCTTCTCCTTCTGAAATATGTCCTAATTCATTGAGTTCTTCTTTTCCTGAAGCTTTAAATGCGACTTCTCTCATATCTTATGGACCTCCTTTTCTCATATCGAAAGCAATTAAGATTCCATGCAGTTGTGTCATAGTAATAGACTGAAGATCCTGCTTTTCTTCTATGGCAGATACTTTTGATTCAAACTTAGCAGAAAAGGATCTTAAAACCTTTTCTACTAAAGTAACTTATTTTATCTCTTCACCCAAATTCTTCATGCAATTAAGAATCTCATATATACGTAAGAAGTAACTAGCTATACTTTCATCATTGTGCATTTTAAGAGTTTCATATTGAATTCCGAGAGTTTGCAGTTTTGCACGTTTTACTTGAGAGTCTCCTTCATATCTTAGAACGATTTTGTCCCATATTTCTTTGGTGGATTTGAGCTGCATAACTTTGACAAATTCTGATTGTGACAAACTTCCCAATAATGTAGTGACAGCCTTGGCATTGGTTTCATATTGCTTTTTACCTGCCGCATCTGTAGGAATTGTTGATGGAAATGTATATCCTCCTTCCACGATTTCCCAGACATCTGTTCCAAGAGATTGAATAAATGTTGTGGTTCTTACCTTCCAATAAATGAAGTTTCTTCCATCAAATATTGGTGGTCCGATGGATCCCTCTCTTTCTTGATTACTCATGATGATGGATCTTCCTTCAAGCGATCAAGCTTCTTCTAAAGGACCTGCTCTGATACCAATTGTTGGAAATAATACTGAGAGGGGGGGTGAATCAGCATTAGGAAGTCAATAATTTTTCATTTCCATAATTAGATTTATATACGCTACTTCAGTTAATGGAACTCGCGTGTATACGCAACTGTTTTTAAGACAACTAGCATATATCCTGTAAACTTATGATTCAGTTAATTCATCATATGTTGATCTTTAATTAGTGCATTAGAATCATATATACAGTAACCAGGTGCAGTAAAAACATAACAGACAATCACACATATGAACACAATATATAAGGTGGAAACCCAATGTGGGTGAAAACCACCTGCTACAATCGTCTCTATCTTTTTAATAATAAGAAAATTCCTTTACAATTTTTGTACTAGTGCAGACTTATACCAGTATGCATGCTTCTACATGCAAAAGGCTACAACCTCCTCTCATTCTCCAGCTTCTCCTGAAAGGGAGCTACAACCCCCTAGCTCTTGTACTAGCTGATATGTTTACTAGTACGTAGGTGCCGACCTACAAAAGGCTACAACCTTCTCTTTTCTTCCAGGGACCACGTTTCATAAATTTTCAAATTGGATCCAACAATAACATCATTCAATCATCAAGTATATCTGCATCAACCAATCTCCTTTGTACCAACCAAAACTGAATCAATCAATCACTTTGACAACCCTTCAGTCTGATCTTTTAGAATGCTATAAACAGAATACAGTAACTAGAACCCAACACTGCAACAGCAAACAGAAGCAACTAAAACATATTTTATAAGGTATACGCTACTTCCATGTGTCGAACCTGCGTGCATACGCTCTTTTCTCAAGGCGAACCTGCGTACAGATCTACAAATCAAACTTATGATGTATACGTTGTTTTGATATGCAGAACGGCATGTATACACGCCTTTTCTAAAGTGAACCAGCGTACAAATCTGCAAATGATGATTTAAACATTACAATAATTCCATACTTCAGTTATACCTAGATCATCATATTTACAGACTACAACATGCGCCAGTTATTCAGATAAATTATCAAACCACATAAATATACTTCACTTCAAGCCTTAAGATCTTAACCCATCATTAGATCTTATCCTTCATCAAGTGCTAAGGTTCACCCCTGGTTCAGATGCAGCTATGCACCATAACCCAATAACCTATACACTAGATCTTGCTCTTCATCAGATATTCAATACTTGAGTTCCTTGGCCTAATGATCTTCTCCTCCTTTTATAGTTTTAGGCCTTTCTCCATACCACGGTCCAAAACCACTTAGGACCAATACCTTGGAAAAAATACCTGGGGTCAATACTTCAGACCAAATACCTTGGACCAATACCATGGATCAAAATATCATGGACCAAATACCACAGACCAAAACTTAATTTTCCAACATGTACGCACCTTTCCTTCTATGAAATTTCATGTGTACGTTATACGCAACTTTTGTTCTGTTAACCCGCATGTATACACTTTTTTGTCAAGGTGAACCTACGTATACCTTTCTTTGATCATTAAATATTTGCTATTGACCTGCTACACTATGATCTGTCATCTGAGTGAGTTGCCATCAAGGACAATACCTGTATCACCTGTATCATAATGCCAACACAAAATACCATGGACCGAAAACCATCGCGCCCAAAACCATGTGCGAAAACCATGCACAAAACCATAGGTAGGTTCGCCCACCTAATATAGGGGCTAGTCATGGAAATAATATAACACAACCCAATGAGACATTCTACATACAATACTTCTTGGGCTTTAGTCTTTTCATCAAGAGTGATTATGCCCTTACCCTTAATTCTTGCTAGAAAATTGTTGCCGAAAGTGACATTGTTCCCTCTGTCCTTTTCTTTTAGCGACATGAATTTTCTCCTATCCCCAGTTATACATTTATAAAAGCCACTGTCTACATACCATATCTTCTCTTGATTACATGTCAAGGGAGAAAGTTCACATTCCATGCTCTTACTAGTTTTTCATTTCTAATTCTTCTTATCTTTTTGAAAATTTGGCTGCCACGTGTTCTGAGTCTTAGTTGAGTATTCAAATTTTCTTCTACATTCACTCACCTTGTGCCCAAAATTATTGCATTTGAAGCATTCAACGTCATTAATTAGGGGAGAGAAAGGATTTGAAACTCTGAGAAGAGAGTTTTGAGATCTAAAATTTTGATACTTATTGTATCTGGAATTTTCAACTTTGATCCTTCTACAATCAAAAACCTTATGTCCAAATATATGAAATTTATAACAATGACCATAAAATAAATAAGAGTACTTTAAGTTGGAAATTTCATGAGTTGGTGCATGAAGGTACCTCTATTGTCTTGCTGATTGATTCATTCTCCGTTGCTGTGACACCTTGAGGTAGTTGGAATCAATATTCCGAGGATGGGATTCTCTGTGGCTTACTACCTTTCTATATCCATTGATTCTTTCTTGATGCACCTTTGCATGACTCTGAGTTTCCTCAAATCTTATGGACCTAAAGTTCATCTTTCCCATAAAATATCCCTGTGGTCTAGAGTATCCCAAGCCTGTTTTGTTCTCTAATAAACTTTGACTGTTGAAAATATGATTTTTATTTATTGTACATTCTACAAATCTTTCATTTATACCTTTCTTGGTCTCCAATCTCTCAAGATTTGTTCTCAGAGAAACAACCTCTAACTCAAGACTCTGACAATTTTCTTCCCATTCACAAATCAAATCACGATGAACTTCTTCCTTTTGTTTGGATTCTTCTAATTTGAATTTCAAGGGAAGTATTTCATCTTTGCATGTTTTTTAAATCATTTCCTTTTTTACCTTGAACAACTCTTATTTTAGATGCTTGTTCTCTTCTTTTAGTTTATCACATGTTCCTTGTTTTTTTCTAGTAGAAGGGTTGTACTATATTTTCTTTTAATGCCTTCTTCAAGTTTTTCTTTTTGATAAACAAATTCTTCATTGTTTGATTTGTACATACCTTCTTCAGCATGTTGTAGTTATTATTTTCCCTTCCATGCTTTAACTCATCCATAGCACTGATGAGTTCCCATTCAAGGTCTACTAATCCTTCTTCTTCCTCTTCAAGGTCAGCAATATTTTGTTTCTTGGAGTATGCTCCAAACACCATGAGTAAATACTCATTTGAATAATCCTATGAAGAGTCTTCTGTTTCTGACTCTGGTGCTAAGATATCCTCTTGGGAGTAGAGCCCCTTTTTCTTAAATAACTTCTTCTTCTGATGTTTTTAAGATTTGTTTATAAATTTTTGATCATATTCCTTTTCTCTCCTTTGTTTGTAAGGGCATCTGGAAGAAAAATGTCCAAATATTCCATAGTTAAAGCATTGAAAGGGAAGCTTCCTTTTATACTTTCCTGAGCCACACTTTAGTTTCCTAGAAAAATGATCCAACTCATTATCAGATTCATAGTTGGAGAAATCTTGATTATCTTTGTGCTCCTTGGCCTTATTGGACACTTTGAACACTGCCTCCTTGGGTTCAGACTTCTATTTTCCTACTCGCATCTCATAGGTTGTGAGACTACCAAGCAACTAATCCATTGTAGGATTCTTTAAATCAGTCATCACTTCTATGGCAAAGACCTTGTCATTAAATCTTATAGGTAGAGATATTAAGACCTTTTGAACAATTATTTCTTCTTTAACTTCTTCACTGAATCCTCTAATCATATTGGTTACTTCATCAACTCTATGGAAGTATTATGCTTGACTTATTCTACGCTCATTTTTAAGCTTTCAAACCTAATTCTGAAGGTTTGAAGTTTGTCTTGCTTGAATTTATCATGTCCTTCATGACTCTGATTGAGCTTGACCCATACTTCCTTAGCAAACTTACAATGCATAACATTTACAAGTTTGGATTCACAAAGGCTGAATAGAATGGGATTCTTGATTTAGAATTATTTCCATATAACTTTTTCCATCTGCATCAGTGGAAGCGAAATCAAGGAAAACATAATCTACTAGTACATAGCTCCAAACATTGACTCCTAGGGAAATAAGATAGGCTACCATCCTAACTCTCCAAAAGGAATATTTTGTCCCATTAAAGCTCAATATCTTACTTGAGTAGGCATCCTGACTCTCTTGCATAGAAATAATTCCTTATGGATCTATCTTCTAGTGGTTAAAATGTTCTTGAAAGAACTTGGATCTGATACAAAGTGTTGGAATAAGGAATTACTAAGAGGGGTGGAGGTGAATCAATAATGATGGGGTTATTAAAACTTTAAGTACAAACCTTCAAATTCTATTGACTACTGTCAGTTATTTCAGAGAGCATTCATACTACAGTAAATGTGAACAACAAGATAAAATATTCACATACATCAACTGAGCAACACACACACATATTGACATAGTGAAAATCCAAAGGGAGAAAACCACCAATATATTTGTCATTATGATGTAATTTAACCACCCACTTAATTACATCAAGTTTTTTTAGATCACCCACTCATAGGAGGCCCCAACCCCCTTCAGATAGCAAGCTACAACTTTCCAAGGGAAACCAACCACTTATGCATCTAGGCCACTACCTACTCTAGCCATTGTTCTACTTTTCATACAATTTTCAAACTCAAAATAGAGGCTAACACCTTTACACATAAATATAAATCTGGTCTAATGCAATACCAAATCCTTTCCTTCACCTCTGCAGTTCTCCTTTAAACTATGCTCCCTACTGCTGAACCAACTCTGGTCAATGCCCTTTACTTCACTATGTCTCTGTTACACAGTTGCACACTCATAAAAATGTACACTCAGCACACACACATTCTACATTCACTTACTTTTCCCCATTTTAATCCTTGGTTTTGTTTCACTGTTACACAATGATCGATGATGTCTCTGTAGTCAATCTCATTCTTCCCAATAGTGTACTAATCATGGCTCTCAATGTTGCCATTACATCATATTTCCTTACCATTAGAGCTGCATTAATAATAAGAACGGGCACCTATGTGTTTCTCCTATAATAAGAATTAATTCTTAGTCAGACTATGCATGTACAATATTATCTCTCTCTTCAATACCACTTCTGGGCCAGTGCAACTGAATTGAATCTGAGAATGGGCACCTGAGTGTTTTTCATACTAAGAATTAAATCTTAGTCAACCTGCAAACTCATAGAGATCCTCCATTAATGCGTTCATGTACTCACAGCATGGGTCTCCTTTGTTACTCTATAAGGCTCACAGGACGAGAGTGGAGCACTACATAACTTGCAATGAAGCTTAGGGATGGCTAACTATGTTTCACAACAAGATCCATTAAATTTATCCTATGCGTCATGGTCCTTGTTTCCTTGAACCAGAGATCTCAGTATTTTTATTGAATCAAATTCTCAAGTCATAGTTGTCAAATCATCCATCCAAAGCCCATAGGATTTCCATTAACAATGCTACCAAATCTGTTGACTTCATCTTTTGGATCCTTTTACAGGCACCTTAACCTATTTTCTTCCATAGGACAACTACCTGTGACCATCAACTCAAGCGTTTAGGCGCTTAGCCAGTTTAAGCCCTTCGTGGGCCAAATTCCCTTTGTTAATGGATATGCTCCATTGGTCTCATTTCTACTTGAAATGACCAAGGGTTAGGGCTTGGCCTGTAGCCCTTTCTATTCCGGCACATTAAATTGTACCTCTTTATACACTCGTTGGGGCCATGCCACTGGGTCAACATCTCTCACAGGGACCTCCTGACCTCATTATTATTTGCTTTCACTCTAGCACAAGGCTTCCTATCAGTTCTCCATGTCCCAGTGCCTCATCTTTCGACACATCCCTTAGCCACTCCCTTTATAAACCACCAGGTTTATTCCTATGAAATGAGTTGTCACGTAGGGTCCACTCGCACTTTCACTGGCTAATCAAGGCCTTGTGAGATGAACTCTTTAACTGGCATGTCATGGTGCTTACTGCTTGACGTATTCTTCCTATCTCCCTTCATAATCTATCAATGTATTCCTTATAGGATGAGTTGTCTTAGTGGGGTTCGCTCGGCGCATTTTCCATTACCTCATGCTTTGACACGACGACATCTTCTTGACACCCAATGAGCTCGTTGGTTTTTATGTATACACCATTCAAATTTTTTGGGTTAGCCATTTTGAGATGATGTCATGGTTATCTCATCAACCCCACATGGAAGCTCTTGAGTGGTGGTACATGTCACCCAGAACTAGCCTGTTAGGCCACTCAAAAAAGCTAAATATGCCTACCACGTGTCCCCTATACAATCACATCATGCTAATGTCATCTTTCACCATCAACTGCGGAGAGCCAATCAAATTTTGCCATGTGTCCTACTAAAGGAGAGAGAAAGGTTCCTCGAGACATTTGTTTTTCACCAAGTTCCTTTATAATCAAAACCATCGTGTTCCAAAATCCGGCTCTGGCACCACTTCTTAATGGATTTATGTTTTGGGGAGGGGTGCCCCATAGGAGCTCTCTGCCATTTTTTTATGCGATCAACTGTGTCGGAAACCACTTCCGAGACTGCAAAGCCCATCTATCAGACTGTCTCTAGTTCCATCGTAAACCCACCATGTAGCCTAGCACTTTCCTCCTAACACTTAGCCATTTGTGATCTTCTACCGGGTTCGACATTCTACTATGATGCCTCTTTATTATCCCTTATGAGATTCACCTCTGAGCTATCACAACAAGGTGGGTTCCACTCGCTCATTTCCTTCCCCATGCTTACAACTTGTGCCCTATTTGAAACCACCAGGGTGTACCTATCAAGATGGCATCATCCCAATACTTCTCTTCCAAGTCGTTTATACTTGGGCTTTAAAATAATTCCACCTGGGTGAGCTCTCTGCGATAAGCCCACGAGGCCAACCTATAATGTATGATCCTCTGACCGAATCTGTTGTTTCCATGTCTATCCAGTGCTCTCGCTTAGAGGCTCCACCAAGCTTTTGGTTGAGTCTGGAATTTATGCCAACTTTTGTTGTGTTTCAAAGGCTCACTAACCATATTTAACTCTGCTATGGAGACTTTGGGCACCTCAAATTTGACTAGCAATAACTCCTGATCCAGGAGGCCATTTGTAGACTTTAAAATACTGTTGGAAATATATTTCCAAGCACTATCCAACTATACTACTTCCAAGAGCATCTAAGTTCAACTCTATCAGAGGACATGCCTTCAAATCTCAAGACTCCCAACCACCATTGTCATCATTTTATAGCTTCTCCAATAAGCCTGCTACAATGGTGATTCTCTACTAGAGACTATAAAAACCATGGGACTCCTCCTAAACAGCATGCTCCTCAATGCTAAACCAGTGGGCATCAATGGAAACATACTTGCTACAGCCAACCATCTAGGTAATGCCAATAGTCCAACGCACTTCTCAACAAAATGGCATGGTAAAACACATGAATGAGGCTGCTCTAGAAAGAGAAAGGAACATTTTTAATAAAGCCAATTTGAAATAATATTTGTGGATAGAATAAGTCTCTATCACTTTCTAACTTGTAAATAAATCACCATTAGTTGAATATATTGTAAAATACCTAAAGAAGTATGGACAAGTCATCCTTACAATTTTTCAAATTTAAAAAAAATTGGTTGTAAAGCTTATGCGTTGAGCACACACTTATACTTCATTGAGTCTGCTTACTACTTTTTCCTTCACATTGTTTACTTGTTGCTTCTACCTTCACCAACTTTTATTGTTCCTTCCATCATTACTAAGTCTGCTCACTACTTTGGCTTTCATAAAGTCCAGCTAAAATTTAAATCTCCAAATGAAATTTATGACAAGTCTCCCAAAGCTTGTTTCTTTTGGTATCATCCCAAGAATGAAATTTTACAACATGCCACATATTTGATTTTTCAAAAATGATTCTGAAACTTTTACCTAAGACACTTATGTATACCTCCTTAGATATCTAAAAATTTTACAATATGAAAAGTCCCAAAAAATAAGTTATAAAAAAATTCCAAGTCAACATATTGAAACTAATTTGAGGAGAAATAAAGAACCCAAACTTCCATAAGGTCTCATAAAGTGTAATGAAACAATTTGTAAAATTTTTATCACATGTACTTAAAGATATTTCCTTCGTCTCCTCAAAATTTCATGGTTTGAAACATCCTAAAAAATATGTTATAACGAAAATTCCAACCTTCCCTATTTAAAACTAGTGTTAGGAAAATTAATGAACCCTAACTTCTAAACAGAATATCTCATAAATTATAAACCAATATCCAAAACATTTACCACATGTATTGAGATATGTCACCTCTATCTCCTAAAAATTTGATGGTCTGAAACATTGTAAAAAATAATTTATAGCAAAACTCCTGAGATGGCTTGTTTGAGGCATATTTCTAGACTAATCACGAAGGTTGATTTCCACAATGTATATTTCCAAAATCATAGAAAACCAAAATCTAAAATTCTAACCATATGTTCCCCTTAACTCTCTTCAGTATGCCCAATGTTTAACTATTCAAAGTAGTGCAGGAAAACTTTATAGAGAAAATGATGAGATGACGTGTTGACTCCACAAACTGCATTTTTTTCACATACATTTTCATTTCAAAGCTTTATCAATTTATATGATATCATGACCCTTCTTTAAAAGACATGTTAATTAAAAAATGACATGAATTCATTAATTAAATAATTAATTCCCTTTCTTATTTCATTTTTCCAAATGCCATGAGCTTCATATACCACGGGTTTGAATCCAATATTTCACTTTTTGACTCCTTTTTCAAAAGAACACATTTTTTAATATAATTGGATACTTATATATATTATCAATAATATAATCCGTTTGAAATCAATGACAAAGATTGTTTCAATTATCTCCCCCTTCGTCATTGATGGCAATCCTGCAATGAAACACATAATCCACCGAGACTTTCCCTGAACTTGTGCTTCTCCTTAATCACTTAGTGATGAGATAGATATTAATACCATTGTTGTCTCAAATTTTCAAATGTCTCTTTGGGAAGAGTTCTTGTGAAACTATCTTCAATCTGTTCCGTCATGGCAATATATTTCAACTTGACATTTTGTTCTGCTACTTGTTCTTGTAAGAAGTGATACTTGATTAGAATGTACTCTCTTTTCAAGTGCATAACATGATTTTTTGAAATATTTATTCCACTTTTGTTGTCACAAAGTATTGAAATTGGATTATCATATTCTACCTTAATATTTCTCAGTGTTTGCTTCATCAAAAGAACTTGTGTGCACCATGATGCTAATGATATATGCTTGGCCTATGTTTTGGATAAAGAAACTGAAGATTGTTTCTTGACCAATCGAGACACTAAATTTTCACCCATAAAGAATTCTCCTCCACTTGTACTTTTCCATTGATCAAGCACTTCCTACCAAGTTTGCATCCATATATGCTACTAGAGTAAAATATTCACCTCTTGAGCACCACAAGCCAAATTCAAGGGTTCCCTTTATTTTCTTCTCCAGATTCATCATATTTACTCAATTTACAACCTATGACCATGGGTGTGCTGATCAATGCACAATATTCCTTGATGTACTTGGTTTGTTAAATGAATACACCTTTGTTGGATTGAGAAATCTCTAAAACAAGAAAAAATAATTGTTCAACAAGCATAGAGATCTCAAATTTATTTTGCATTTCCATTACTAACTCTTTGCACATTTTTTTAATACCCTCTACAAAAATAATATCATCCACATATACCACGATAATCAATTGTTTTTCTCCTTCTTTCTTGATGTAGAGACTACTTTCAGTAATTCGTCTGTTGAATCCTTCTTGTTGTAGATATTTTTTAAGTCTTAAACATCAAGCTTTGGAGCTTGCTTTAGCCCATAAAGTGATTTCTTCAATTTTCACACATGATCCTTATTTTTTTATAATAACCCTTCTCATTGTTCAATGTATACTTCTTCCTCTAGATTTCCATTGAGAAAGGTCGACTTGACATCTATTTGATATAATATGAAGTTCTTGAAACTTGCAAGTGCCAAAAACAATTTGATAGGTTCTATTCTTTCATCGGGGGAAAATATTTCCTCAAAATCAATACCTTCAACTTGAGCATAATCTTTTCAAACTAAACTTGCTTTATTTCTTATTACTTGACCATCTTCAGTCAACTTGTTTCTAAAAACAAACCACATGTTGTCAATCACATTTTTATTTTTTGGTCTTGAAACAAATTCCCATGTCTCACTCTTCTCAATTTAATTCAGCTCTTCTTCCATCTAATGAATCCAGTTCTTGTCTTCACTAGCATCTACGAAATTCATAGTCTCAATTCTAAATAGAAAGGAGAAATGTGCATGTTATGATCCACTTGCTAATCTTTGTCTAGTCCACACTCATGTATCTTAATCACCAATAATTATATTTTCCTTAATGATTCTTATGGATGAATCTTGATGCTGTCTTTGTAACTTGATGTTTTTTTCCTTCTTCTTCTTCCATGCAACTCCTATTTTCTAGATTTTTATTTTTTTGTGATTTCTCATTTTAAGGAATTTCCTCATCCATTTTAACATTTGTACATTCTACAATTTCTAAAATGCTTTGTTGTAACATCTATAAGCCTTACCTCTTAATGAATAACCAAGAAAGATACCTTCATCAACTCTAGAGTTAAAATTTCCTAAATCCTCATCATCTCTCTTTATGTAGCACTTTCTCCCGGAAACTTTGAAGTATTTGATTGCTATTAATCTATCCTTCCATAGTTCATAAGTCGTTTTGTTGTTGTTGAATTTGATTTACCCTCTATTCAAAATGTAGACTATGGTCCTAACTTATTCTCTCCAAAACATGTTTGATAGCTTTGATCCATCCAACATTGTTCTATCCATCTCTTGTATGTTTATGTTCTTCCTTTCTACCACTTTATTCTATTGTGTAGTTCTTGTAACTAAAAGAGTGTATTTTTATTCCACAAGACTCACAAAACTATTCAAATTCATTTGAGATAAATTCACCTCCTTGATTTCATCTCAAGTACTTTATTTTTAAATCAGTTTCATTTTCAAATAAGAATTTGAAAGCTTTAAACTTCTCAAATGCATCTAAATTTCGTTGAGGAAGGCAACCCATGTCATCCTTTAGTAATCATCAATGAGCAACATGAAGTAATTTTCACCTTGTACACTTTTTGTTCTTGAAAGCCCACAAAGATTTGTATGAATATGTTCTAGTGGCTTCATTATTGAGTACTCATTTCTCTTGAAGCTTGCCCTTATCACTTCCCATGCTAACAATACC
Source organism: Pinus taeda (assembly GCA_000404065.3). NCBI lineage: Eukaryota > Viridiplantae > Streptophyta > Pinopsida > Pinales > Pinaceae > Pinus > Pinus taeda. Next base: position 94,294 of record APFE030284359.1, read on the forward strand.
TGCAAATAGTGTTTGAAGGTTTTGTAATATTTAGCATGTCCCTCACTTCTTCTTTGGTGTTGATTTTCACTAGACTATAAAAGTTCATATGGCCCATTCTTATATGCCATAACTAGCTTAATATATTAGTTCCATATAACATTTTTCTCCCTTTATCTCATTAATGATATATACACTATTTTATATTTTATTTGCATATGCAACTAATTTTCCCATGCATGCCTTCCTTATCTCACAACCTTGAGAATAAAATGTGAGAACGTGTCCTTGATCACACATTTTACTTACATGAAAAAATTTATTATCCAAACCTTCAACATATATGATATTATTGTTTTAGTCTTTCCATTATTGAGACTAAGAGTACCTTTTCAAGCTATCCTTGTGGTAGCATTATTTCCAAATATCACACTACCTTCATGAAATTTTGCCAATGTGAAAAAATTTCTCTTGATACCTATCATGTGGCTTGAGAATCCACTATCAATGTACCATTGGATTCCTTTGTTTTGGGCATGAAGTGAAGTTTGTACAGGCATAAATTTCTCCTTCTTTAGCTCTTCTTACCCTTTTTTTTCCAAAACTTTGTGTATTATTTGGTAAGGGTGTCTTCTTGTTTTTCTTGTCTAGGAGATTCTATAATACACAATGTGTTATGTGACAATGTTGTTGCACTCATAACATACAACATTGTAATCAAATAAGGTGGCAAATAAATTATAGCCTTTATTTGAAAACCCATTAGTGCTTCTATTTTTGTTCCATACTTTATTATTTTTTGCATGTGCTCTACAATATATTGTTTTATGACCAAAGTGATTGCAAGAAAATCAATAACCAACAAAGGAGTTTTAGTGTCAAGTTGTGCAAACCACCTTGAAGGAAAAGATATTATGAATTCTTCAATGTTGTCATTGTGAGAAAGGTCAAGTTTATGTAGGACTTCATTTTATTTATTCATTTTGCCTTCATTTTAGATGAAGCTTTGAGAAGATAAACATAGCATTTATATTTTCATTCTTCTACTTTCTTCGGTGGCTTTCTATCCAAATAACTTGAATTTTCTTTCGCATTCTTCTTATTCTTACCATAGACAAGAACAGTCTTAATGAATGGTGACCTTTGACAACTGATGATTTCATCTAATATGTTAGTACTCTTTTCAAACTTCAAGCCTCTATTCAATTAAGAAGTTGGTTTATCTATTTCCTTTCTTAAGGAAACAATTTTAGCTTCTAGCTTCTTGCAATTATTTTATTTTTCCTTCAACTAGACTCACAAAATTCTTCTATCCTTTTTTCCTCTTATAGTTGAACCTTTAGGCTAATAATACCCTTTTCTCTTTCTTCAAGGATTTATGACATCTTTGATCTTGCATCATGACACTCCTCTTTATATTTCTATAGCTACTCCTTTTGTTTCAAATATGTTTTCTTAAGATTCTTTATTTCACATAGGGCACAATGAGTTCTTCTTCAAGATCCACCTGTTCATTTTTTTCAGTGCTTTCCAAGACAGCAACATGCCACATCATCACATATCTTCCTTGCTGCCACATCATAATGACATGTCACCTCACCACATCCCTGACCACATAGCTAACAAATGGAAACCCCTTGGGTGTATTTTGACTCACCACATCAACGTCTACCACATCAGGCTCCTATTAGGCTTCGAAATTATCGAGAGGAAAGCCCAGTATCAGAGTTTTGAACTACCAATGCTCTACCTCCTCACACTTGAGACTAAATGGAACAACATCTTAATATCTAAAAAAAAATCACCCATGTCACCTCTAGCCATTTGTTATCACTTGGCCTCCTATTGTGCAATCTAATCCATCCCATACCATGTATTCTCACTAAGTCAGTTACGACGTTGCCGAGACATGGAAATATTATCCCATGTCAATTTACCACATTACTTGCCACATGACACGCCTCATGGAAATTCCATATCACCATATTTTTCACATAGAAATTGTATTAGGTTTATTATATATCGAGAGTAAACCCTAACTACTAGAGTGTTTCTCTCTTAATACATGACCACCATATGCTCGATACTTGATTGTTGATATCTATTAACTGTCATCCCCCAAAATTTTGGTCTATGTTAATTGACATATATGTCATATTCTGTTAGTGTCAGCGGTTTCATGTCACTTGTTTCTTGGGATATAACTAACGCCAAATACCCGATGTCGATCCATCACTTGACCACTCCCAAACTCTTCCAATCTCTGTTAATTGTTAGACAATGTGGGTTCTATTAGTATTAGGGATTCTAGGTAGTGAAATACCTAACCGAAAGAGAAGTATATCCAAATGTCTTGATAATAATAACTTCATCACTTGAAACTCCCTCCAACTAGCTCGAATTCATGGCCCTCGTGTCATCCATTTGACAAAGGGATGAAGCCAATGACTTTGTTCCCCAAATTTAGAAACTTCTTCCATACAAATATAGAAATGCAATGGGTCAATCATTGAATTTCCAAACTTTTGCCACATAACTCTATAAATTTAATGGGTTAATCCTTGAATTTGTAGGATAATCCCCAAATTTCTATGCTTTTAATAAATCTTCCTAGCATATTCCAAGGTTTGAAACCTTTTGATGATTAGTCCTGGAAATTGTTTCCAAGGAAATTAGGTTGGGAAGGTAGGGTCAAAGTCTTAGCTTATGTCTATAGACTAGAAGGGAATTTGACAAGAATATAAGCTACCCAATTTACTATTAAAAATTAGCTAAACATAAAACCAAATTTACTAAGAAAAACATTAACATAGCAACAAAACTCAAACATGAAAACATAACACCATGTTTACCTTGGGAAAACTAAAACACCAGAAAAATCCCAGCTAAGGGAATTCCATTAAATTTGTTGGAGAAACCATTGGCCAAGTCAGCCAAGTGATCCTTCACCGCTCACATCCCTTATCCCATTACAATAGAGTCTTCACCTAGCCTTTTAAATGCTTCATTCATGAATCCATGGGCAAAAAACCATGCGAAATCAAAAACCCATGGGCACAAAACCACTACTACTAACCTAATCAACATTGACTCTTTCCTTGAGTCAAGTTTACCTAACAATTCCTCCCTTAAACCTTAACTTGGGGTTTCCCTTGACCAAATCCAACCAAATCAGCCAAGTCAATTAGCCTTGTTCACTCAATCCCTTATCCCCCTCAAAGTCTATACCCAAGTTATCCTGCCCCTTATCACCTAGGTCTAACACTAGATATCACTAGAAATTTCCCAGGGTTACACATGCATTATGAGGTCTTACAACAATATGCCTATTTACATGCAATTTGAGAATTTGACTCCATTATAACAATTTTTTTTTATTGATCCAACATTGATGTTACAATCCTCTCACCTTAACATGCTTCGAGCCTCGTACTCTTCTATTTAGAGATAATTTTCATGGCTACATCTCACCAATGAAACCATCATCTCATTCAAACATTTTTCCAAACACTTTGCAAGCATCCTTGACATACATTTCCATGGCTCTCGACCATGTTTTCCTGTAGCAAAAAAAATACAAGCCCTCAATCTCTATCACATGTTGTTATTTTAATCAATACAACATTGTTCCATAATCTCTTTATTCCACTATAGTAGTTTCATGCAGTGATCAAATAATAGCATTATTCACGATGTTTTATGCTAGGAATTGTCAAGCTTTTGTAACATCATTGTGATCTTCGTCAAATTTTGTTGAGCATTGGAGGATATGCTCAAAATAAGTGTGAAAAATTATAACTGCGACATATAATTCCTAAAGATATCACTCTCTCCTTTGAACATAAACTCCACTCCTTAAGGTATAAAATCCTGATAGTGTGATATGGTAGGATCCTTTACAAAAATGGTTCCAATGAGACTCCCATAGTAGTTTACCATAGAATATCTAAGAAGGTTCCATTCTTCCTTTTCACTATGGCTCTCCTCATGTGACCCTATCCCTGGTTTTATCTTCACCTGATCCCCTATAATATTATCGACTAATGCATTTCTCACATTAATTTCACTTACAACCATATTGATGGACCCATTTATCTCCTTGCCAATAATTTCATTCACTCGTGGCTGCCAGAGTTGACTCGAATAATACAAGTCAAATAACCCATTCTCCACTCTAGTTGTGTCTATAAATGTCTCAACTGCTTTGAGCTTTGTCCTCTATAAGAACCTACCTTGTCTACAAGAACCTATCTTGCCTTCATTAGATTGCACTTTCTTCCAATGAGTATTGTCATAATTCCCACATCAAGTACATGTGAAGTTCTTCTAGCCAGCGATAGATGTTTTGGAAAGTCTGGTACCTGTCGTTGTGATATGCAAATGTCACATCTTTGAACTATTCCTAACTAGTCGTGCAATTTAATCTCCTTTCTTATTTACACGACCTCCACATGGCTCTTGTCCTCTATTTTCCATAGTGAGGTAGGTTCCTTCAAATTTATTCAACTATAACTTTCCACTCTATCCTCTACACATATATCTTCAAACAATGGTTGTCCAAGTATCCTTTATGCATCGGTCACAGAAAAGAAAAATTCTTCACATTTTTCACTATGAAAAATTAACCCTTGGAAATAGAGGTGTCCCCCTCAAGCCACACTTGGATTTGATACGATATTAAAAATTAACTAGAGAGAAAACCAAATTTACTAAGAGAAACATTAACACAACCACAAAACTAAAATGCACAATCATAACACCATGTTTACCCTAGGAAAACACCTGTTTATTTGGGGTAGCATCAGATGCGCTCTAGCCATGAAAATTGTTGGAGAGGCTGAAGAACATGTCATCTCCAATACCCAGAAGTGGTTTGGGCAGATTCTAAACAGTTTGGGAGATATTAAAATAATTAATATTTTTAATGGAGTCCCTAAGTCTAAACTTAGGGAAAATAAAATATTAATGTTTATTAATATAAAAATATGTTAGAAGGGTCCAAAAGTCATGGATAAAGCCATAGTTAATCTTAGCCATTGATTAGGGACTTAATCTCAGCCGTTGATTTGTCAACGACAAAATTATATAAGGAGGCTTGAGAGTCACTTGGAGAACACACCAGAGTGATAAATGATTTTATTCTCTAGAGCAGGGTTTTGCTAAGAGAGATAGAATCAGTGATCAGTAATGAGGGTCAGTGAAGACAGAAGTAGAGAGGTAGAGAGGGTACCGGGAGAATTAGTGTAGAAACTTGGAGAGAGGGACACAGAGCAATTTAGGGCCCACGCAGAGGCAGCCAAGAGCTGCATAGTGCCTCAGAGAGCTAGCATGGGTGACGTAGAGGCTATAGAGGCTGACGCAGTGCCTCCAGAGGTTGACGCAGGGGTAATTTGGCTGACTCTGGGCCGACGTAGGGCCAAGAAGGGTTGATCCAGTCCCTAGAAGCAGACGTTGGTTTTTTCGTGAGGAAGATGGAGCTGGGAGCTATCAGAGTGTTCATCCAGGATTTCAACCAAAATATCTACTTCCGAGTAGAGAGGTACTACTGTCAAGATTATTCTCTGTTGGGTGAGCTGATTTTGCCACCCATATTGTATTCAGAAACTACATAATAATAAAACCCTCATATAGTTGCATCGGTTTTCCTGCATTGGGTTTTTCCGAGGACATTGGTCCAAAAACAACGGTGTCACTTGTGTGCTTGTTTTGTTTCCTTCAGTTGATGATCTGTAATGTTTTGAGAATGTAGTTGTATTTCTTTCCAGTGTTTAAATGGTAAATAACTTGTTAATTAATAGAACAAGTAGGTGGGAATAAATCAGTAAAGTACATGAAGGGTTTCTAATAGTTAGAGTTAGAAATTCCAACATGCTATCAGAGCCAAGTTGCAGATCACATGAGAACTGAGGAAATCAGCGGCGCAGAGTAGCAGCAACAGAAAAAAATTATCTCGGGTGACAGAAGCTAGTCCTAGCAGAGAAGTAGCAAGGAAGGGGTGACGCAGTGCCTAGGTCATCAAGTTTGAGCCGGGAAGAGGATCAACGCAGTGGCAGAGGGGAGTAGACTCAACCTACGTAGTGCCCAGTCATATTTCTCAGTCAGGAAGGATTGACGCCCATGACCAGGAGATGTGAATTTAGCTAGTGTCGGGATTTTGCAGAGCCTAGAAGCTCTAACCTTCTATTTTCTAGGGCTTAGGAAGCTATGGGTAAGTTGCAGAGTGAAGGTGGTGGGGTATTGTAGTCAGAAAAATACCTAACAGGGCAATACCAAGGAGGCGGGAGGTGCTGCCCAGGATTTCTAGCCAAGAAATTTGGATCACTAGTGCAGTTGCACTAAGAATCGAAGTAGGGGCATCTCGACATTAGCGGAGGGATTTCCAGAAGGGAAATCAAGGCTCAGAGGGAGTCTCACTGAGAACTTCCAGAAGGGGAATAGAGGAGTAATGAGATGGCAGCGAATGGAGTAAGAGACTAGGACAGACTGGATGGAGCCTCAAACTTGGTAGTCTAGAAGGCCATAATCTTATATGTTCTAGAGAGGAACCGTCTCAAGCAATTCACCTTGAGGACAATAACGGTCCCAGTTGACCTAGTTGATAAGATAAGTACGAGAATGCAATGGCAAAGGACAAGAGCATCATCCTTGATGGGGTTAAGGACCATGTAGTACCACACATTGCCTAGAAGAATATGAAAAATAAGATGTGGGAGGCCCTAAAGAAGCTATATCAGCATACTTCCATGCAAAGGAAGATGCTACTATAAAATCAGCTGCGGTCATACCAGATGCAGAAGGGAGAACAGATCGACTCCTTCCTCAGTTGATTGAAGGAGATAAAGGATCAGTTGACTTCCATAGGATCCATGTCGGATCAAGAATTGATGGTGAGAACAGCCTTGAACGCAGTCTCAGAACACTTTTAGGTGTTTTTCCAGAGCATACTAGGCAAGGCAACCCATCTAGATCGGGAGGAAATGTGGGCGAATCTTCGCTAAGAAGAGATCAGAAGGCTAAGCAAGGTGGGAAGCAATGGCAAGTGGATAAAAATCAAGGAGGAAGCGGTGGATGTTGCCCTAGCATCTGAGGGAAATCAGGAGAAATGGAAGAAGAAGGACCTCTCTAAGGTCAAATGCTTCAACTGTGGGGAATTGGGTCACTATGCGAGCCAATGCTTGAGGAAGAAGAGTAAGGGAGAGGCTTCCGAGACCAAAGTTGTGCTAGCAAGGGAGGAGAAGGAATTGGATACAGATGATGACTGTGCCATGAGTGCTCACATGCCACTTGAGTGGAAGTGGGGAGACATCGAGCTATAGTCAAAAGGACTATAGGCGATGAGGGGAAGGATCCTCGAGGTACCCAATCTCTTAGATTATACCTTGCTACGGGAGCCCTGAAGAGGAGTAGAAGGAATGGAAGATGTCAGTAGAGATGGATGCAAATGGAGCAATATATGGAGCTACAGTGCAGGATTCCCAGGACAGCGCGAGGCTAGTAGGCTGCAATAGTGTGAGAGACACGGGAGTGTTGCACCAGTGCATAATGGCACAGAAAGGTGTGTAACGATGCGAGATGCACAGAGTTGTTACAGCAGCGTAAAGGTCAAAGAGGGAGAACTTGTCAGTGACAGAGGGAGCTTCAACATCGAGAGTGTTTCTAGCTTAACGGAGATGTTAGAGTTGGGAGATCAGTTACTTACTTCTCAGTAACTAAGCTGCAGTGCAGAAATTAGCAGTGGCAGTGCTATGGGCAACACGATGCAACATGATGAAAGGGGTTGCGATGCAGATGCAAAAATGACAGTGGTAGGGCCATAGGTAGCAGTACATGATGCAGCAATGTAGAGAAGGTTGGGTAGCAGGCTTAGCATCAGTACAGGGACCAATGCCAGATGATCAGGGTGACTCTTAGTGAGGAGTATTACTAGAGCATAGTCCTCGCTAAGAGGGAGTGTTGATTTTGGGTAGCATCGAATGTGATCTAGCGACGAAAATTGGTGGAGAGGCTAAAGCACATGAGATCTCCAATACCTAGAAGTGGTTTGGGTAGATTCTAAATAGTTTGGGAGATATTAAAATAATTAATATTTTTAATGGAGTCCCTAAGTCTAAACTTAAGGAAAATAAAATATTAATGTGCATTAATATGAAACTATCTTAGAAGGGTCCAAAAGTCATGGATCAAGCCAGGGTCAATCTTAGTCATTGATTAGGGATTTAATATTGGTCGTTGATTTGTCAACGAAAAAAGTATATAAGGAGGCTTGAGAGTCACTCGAAGAACGCACCAGAGTGATCAGTCATTCTATTCACTAGAACAGGGTTTTGCTAAGAGAGATAGAATAAGTGATCAGCAATGAGGGGCAGTGAATACAGAAGCAAAGAATCAGAGAGGGTACCAGGGGAATCAACGCAAAAGCTGGGAGAGAGGGACACAAAGCCAACTAGGGCCCACACAGAGGTAGTCAAGAGCTATGCACTGCCTCAGAGAACCAGCGTGGGTGACGTAGAGGCTCGTGAGGCTAACACAGTGCCTTCAGAGGTTGACGCAGGGGTTATTGGGCTAATGCAGGGCCAAGAAGGGTTGATGCAGCCCCTAGATGCAGATGTTGGGGTTTTCTTGGGGCAGATTGGAGCTGGGAGTTGTCATAGTGTTCATCTGGGGTTTCAACCAGAATATCTGCTTTCAAGTAGGGAGGTACTACTTCCGAGATTATTCTCTATTGGGTGAGCCGGTTTTGGCACCCAGATTGTATTCAAAAACAACATAATAATAAAACCCTTGGATAGCTGCACCGATTTTCCCGCATTGGGTTTTTACGGGGACATTGGTCCAAAAAAAACAGTGTCACTTGTGTGCTTGTTTTGTTTCCTTCAGTTGATGATTTGTAACGTGTTGAGCATGTACCTCTATTTATTTCTAGTATTTACATGGTAAATAACTTTTTAATTAATAGAACAAGTAGGTAGGAATAAATTGGTAAAGTACATGAAGGGTTTCTAACAGTTAGACTTAGAAATTCCAGCAATCCCAACTCTAGGGAGAAACCCAGCTAACATAATTCCATTTTACACCTTGGCCATAACCATAGCAAAACCATCCAAGTGAGCCTTCACTATTGACATCCCATATCCCTACAATAGAGTCTTCACCTAGCCTTTGAAAGGCTTCATCACATAAATCCATGGGAATAAAACCATGGGAAACCAAAAAACCATGGACCCAAAACCACTATTGTTGACCTATTCAACATTGAATATTTCCCATAGTCAATTTTACCTAATAGATACTTCTTGAAAGTATAGAGATCTTCACCAGCCATGGGGGCACCCATATACTTCATCTCTCAAGCATAAACCGATCACGTCTCAAATGAAGTCAAAGAAGTGATTGTACATAATTTTCCTCCTCTAAAGCATCCATGCCTTCTCTCTCAATCTAGGGTAGCCTTACAACTAATCAACAATACAATTAGGTGTACATCATGGATATTTAAACCTCCAGCTAGCCTGGTAAATCTCCAAACACTTTTACTTACAGGAAACTTCAATCTCTTTAAGAGGCTTCCACCATTCAAGAGTTCCTTAGTGAACTCTATACTACTTTTTTTAGCTATTTTGAGAGAAATACTTCTTTTGAGTCTCCTCTTTGAAAGGAAAGCTTCTACTCTTACACCTAATTCCAAACCAACAATGACCTTCTAATTACCACAAACATTTAACTCAGATATTTTTTGATCTAACCAGTCCTAACCAAACTCACTTGTTAAGACTCACAAAGGGCTTTTCATACCAAAACAAACAATCCTAGTTTTCCACGGGGTTCAGGAGTCATCCTCCCCTATATTCTTAGTCTTAACTTCATATAAGATAAGGCCTATAGAAACATTGAACTATTAACCAATACCATGACTAACATTTAGCAGTCCTATTCTCTTAAAAACACATGATAGGAGCATATAAGGATCCAAAAGAAATAATATGAAGTCTATATAGCCATTAAAACCAAATTTAACATTTCATTTCATAGACAACATCACATAGCCCATAATCCTCATTCAAAAGACGAAAACATAGCTAGCACAAATCATAAACATCATTTCTTTTTCATTAATAGGATTTAGATTGCAAAGATGCATCCCACAAGGTTACTTATCTAATCTTAATTATTCGTTTAAGACCTCCAGTCCCTACAAGTGTGCATAGCTTATCTTATCTCACAAACCATGTTTGATTTGAACCCTTCCACATTTTATTATGGAAATATTTGTAGAATATCATAGTAGCTTTGAAACTGGTGAAATTTAAAAAACAGTATCCTAGGTTGCATCTATTTTTGAAATCAACTGGTAAGTGCACAAAATCAAAGGAAGACTCAACTTCATTTGAGTTCACACTAGTGAAGGCACTTTTCATTGTCAATGTGGAGAACTAGTAAGGAAGCACTTACCCAAAAATTAAACCAATGAACACTTTTTTGTGTCAAGACATCTACAGTTTGAATTGCAACATGGATGACAAAGGCTCCAAAAATTGAAAATGTTACCAACACAGTTGAACCAATAGAAAAACCCTTTCCAATGGCGATAATGGTGTTTTGAGTTGCATCAAGGGCATCATTCCTTTCATGGATGCTATGTTTGATTCGAACCATCTCAATAATTCCACTAACAATGTCGCTTATGGGTCCATATACATCAATGTCCAATCAATATTGTAATATTTTTGATCATGAACAAAGAAGCTACTGTAATACCATACATGGAAGCAAAACTAAAATTGATAAGAATTCTTACTGCAATTACAAATATGAAAACACTAATAAATTTGTATCCCAAATCCAACCCAAATATAACATTAGTTTCCTCTTCCATAATGCTAATGGTCATCACTATTATGGATATAATAAGGGATTGTTTCAATGAAGGCTCAATTTCCTTCACAACCTTGATCTCAAATATGTTAGTTGCAAACATAGTTGTGACTAAGTAAGTAATGATGCCCCTCAAAATAATGAGCAAGGGGTAGCACATGGTAGTAATATCGTGATAGTTTACAAATTTTTATATGGATGAAACAGCTAGAGTTGCACAGGAAGATTCAACATAGTACCCAAATAGATATCATCCCATACCAGTGATATATCTAACATTGTCACCAAGCTTATCAACAATGACAACTAGTGACAACTAGGTTGCGTGGATCGTCTTCAGGAATTTTCTCTCAACCTTTCCAACAAGATCAATACCTACATATGTTGCTTTGGTGTAAATACCATCAACTATAGTGCCATCGAAGAACCTCCAACACCATAACCCTAGCATGAGGCATCCAGACCAGGAAAACTGATAAACTATAAAATTTACAATAAGAGAGTACCCAAACAAAGGAAACAAACCATAAGCAAAGGTATATGGCACACAAAGTGCTATAAAAAAATTTACAAGTATTGGTGATAGAATTTGCTGAAGTGCCCATAATCCAAGTAAGCAAAAAAACCCATTTGTTTTAACTTCTAGAACTTTATTCACCAGTTGTCATCTATAAGGGTTGCCATTTAACCCAACAATACCAATTTCATCCATATTTTGAGAAATATAAGCCCAAAATCCCAATCACGATAGAGAAGAAACACATGAATTTATCCATAGGAACCTGCAAAGGGACTACCACCAGCATATTGAACGAAAATTTGATCAAAACATATATCACGATGGTCCATAACATAAGAATACAAATTTTCATGACCATTATGTAGCATTTTAAGAACCACATGAAAATAACTATGAATCTATGAACTCTTAAATAGTCCATTAAATATCCAACTCCAGTTGCTACAACCCAAATGACATAACTATGATACTATTGAAGGCATAAGGATTATTGCACTTAATGCCATGGGTAATTGGAAGCTATGGAATTGAAGCAAGCATTACTTTCCCTAAAAACATTTGTTGAGTTGAAGGAGAGCATGGTTAACCATGCCCAAAATAAAAAATACAATGTGGATAGTAAATTTTATATTTTTATAATCATCTTGTTCATCTCCATCATTCACCTCAAAAGTCACACCCTCGTTTTCATGCACCATCCTCCCGATAATCCCAACAAGAAGAAGTGCTACTCTATGGCAATTATGTTCTTGGACACCATGAGGACAACCGTCTTGTAACCATACTTGTATTGGGGTTTGGTAAGAGGAATTCAAACAATCTAAGCATCTAACAAGTAAAAAAAAAAAAACAGTGGAAAAGAACAATCTTAAAATTTTCTCGTGGCCTGAAGGGATCAATGGAAAATGGAATGCAAATATGAAACAAAAACATGTTCGCTAGGATCTCTAGAAAGGGATATACCATCAATGTATCCAAAGGGTATAGGGAATGTGTAAAAAATATTATGAGTTTGAATGATAGGAATATCAATGAAACAATCAAGCTTTCATAAACCACAATAGGAAGCAAGACCCTTCATGCATGTTTTGAGATCTCAAAATGGATTATAATTTGGATCGGTAGGATCTTTCAGAAATTAGAAAACACCAATACCTCTCGAAGAATGCTAACAAATATGCTTATTTGTAACACATACATAATGTTTATCGATAACCCATACCCTGTAGGATTTTATCATCAAATCACCTAGCTTTGATCAAAACCAACTTTAAATCCTGGTTTCCATGGAGTTATAACTCACTCTGATACCACTGATCCAAAGAGGAAGGAGACTAAATATCACCACAAGACAAAAAATAAAATAGAAAGAGAAATATAACACTCAACTCAAAACGAGAAATGATTTTACATCTACATTGTGGAGTCTTCCATGTCCTATTTAAAGGTGAGGCCCTTATTTATAGTACTTTCAGTGCTTCCTTGAGTTACGTCATTCAATACCATGGGTAAAAACCATGGGTGGATACCACTTTCCATTCTGATCACTCATGGCTTCTCATGGCCCATATCGAGTCTTCACCTCTTCTTTAACTACTATTATATTATAATTACAATTATTATGTGTCTTTTCCCCATTTACATTTGCATACCCATATAGGGTCTAATAACATAATTGGTTATAATTATAGTACTAGTGAGGGAGGGTTAAGTCTTGGGGATGATACAAATGGCCTTAATCTCAATGTTGAAAAAACTTAATTGAGGTTCTATGAGACCTTGTCTAGCTTGGATACCATATTTAGAATGAGGCAAAATTCAAAGTAGTTTTCCTCAGGATATCTGTTTCATAGAAAGAATAAAATAAATAAATAAAGAATCTAAATAACAATAAGAAGTTGCTACAAGAAATTAAGATAGAAGGACTTATAAACCAAAAACATTGATAAGAAAATAAATAATCATTGGCCCAATTGAAGTAGAAGAGTCGTTAGATATAAAAATCCAAACTCTTTAGAAAGGAACCAATATAGATCTAGTCAACAACAAAAAATGCAAATACATTAGAAATAGGAATACTTTTATATGTTAAACTACAAACAATGGATTTACAAACCCTAGTAAATCCAAGTATCTTTTGATCTAAATCTTAGGGGGTTATAGTTCAAGTTTAAATGTATAAGTCAAAAAGTCATATTTTTATGTAAAAGACAACTTGGCAGATAGGTAGTTGACGAAGTAGACCCTCATTAAAATTTACTCCATCAAAAGCACACCCTATAAGAAGACAATAGGAGCAGAGTGAAGGTTGAGAATGATAGGTCCCAAAATTGGCCTCATTGCATGTAATGGTTCTTCTTAATGGAATTCTTCTTCTTCTTTGATTCTCTCTCTCTCTCTCTCTCTCTCTCTCTCTCTCTTAATATTTTGGTGATGTATTCAACATTTTCACTTTTATCAATGCTCTTGTGATTATTTTTATGGCAGATCTATATGTTTGCTTTCCTACTCTCTCAGTATTCAAGCCTATTGGATCTTATCCCTCAAGATCCAAATCAGTGGTATCAAAGTAGGATACAACTCCATGTGAATGAGGGTTTGAAGCATATTTCAATTTCAAATTTTTACAGCAATATCCAACCTCCTTTTGGTACTTTTGGAGTCCAATTGCTTGGCCATACACTATAAGTATCACCGTATTCGTCCACAAGAATTATAGGGTTTTATACCCTTGGATCTTCAATCACCATTGGAAGAGAATTATTACTTGGATTCATTACGTCCATTGGTATACAATATGGAGGTTCCCTAGCCTCTATAGTAACCCATGTTACTCTACAAACCCTTTTCATCCTTTGTAGCCCTCTACTCTTGGTATTCTCACATTCACTGGCACAATAATGGATGGAACATAGGTAAATAATCTTCAGTGAAATTCATGCAGGTGCCATGACCTCTCTAGAATAGTTTATAGGGTTAAAAATAGATAATTATAAAGAATTTTTTGATTATTTAAATTGGGATTTTTACAGAATTTGATTTGGGTTCCTATTTTGAGAGGTATCATAGATTGAATTCACATGTCTATATAGAAATGTGACTACACATACTTTGAGCTTAAAGAATGAATTTATCACTCCATAGGTCATCAAAAAGAAAAATTGTTATATCAATGGAAAGGTATTTTCAATATTTAAATGGTCGTTTGACAGAATTTGATTTCGTCACCTGTAACAAAATTTATTAGCAAAGTTACAATAAGAGTCCATTCTAGGAAAAATAATTAATAGCCATAATTTTGGGTCATCTGCAAACCCACCATTATGCATAAACCAAAAAAAACCATTTTTATTAATTGGCACTTGGAATATTGTAATCATGATGGTTATGAGTCACTTGCAAACCCACAGTTATTGGTTTACCACACAAATCTCTTCTCTTGATTAGCCCATGGCATATTGTAATCATGATGGTACTTTAAATATAATGGCATCCTACATTTTTAGCATTTTGAAAGATGGGGACCATCGTTTTCTAGGGGTTGGGGGTTGGGGAGGGGTTGACCCAAATCTTAGGGGGTTTGTTTTCAAAGTTTAGATGTGTAAGTCATAAAGTCGTATTTTTATGTGAAAGGGAACTTGATAGATATTTAATTTGTGGAGTAAACCCTAGTTAATGTTGTCTTCGTCAAAAGGACACCTTATAAGAAGGAAATAGAAGGAGAGTGAAGTTCAGGAAGGAAACTTTATTTTATTCAAGGAAATTTTATTTTTATTCAATATGTTATCCCTTATTCTTCTCGTTATGTATATGCTTTTACTGATGAACAAATATAACATCCTTATTCCTCTCCTTTACTACTTGATGAAAATAATGTTATATGTCATAATAAATTAACTTTGTATGCTTCTTAATAATGTTTTTCTCTTTTGTCAACCAAGTTTTGTCAGCCTTTAAGAGAAAGAGTGAAAGATATAGCGAAATACAATTTAGGTCAGATTGAGAAATGAATGGAGCTTCATAACTGCTTCCACATTAAGATGCCACTTATCCACACCACATTAAAAACTAGTTACATAAAGAATATATAAAACTACTTGTTTGACTCAATCTAACACCTTTATTTATGTGGTCTAACTCATTATTGCAAACTACTACTTGTGCATTGAATGCACTAGACTTCAAAAGTTATTGGCTAACTAAACTATCTAATAGTTGGAAGATGTAGTCAATAGTTATGTTCAACACTTCCCCTTATTTTTTATTTCATCTTCCGTATGATTTTCAGCACATATAACTTGTAAATGCTATCTTTGAAATTCAAAACTTTCTTTTGCCAATGGCTTTGTAAAGATGTCTGTCAACTATGTTTTTGAATTGCAAAACTGAAGATTTACTTCACCATTGTTGACTAGCTCTTGGACGAACTGAGTACAAGTGTCAATGTGTTTAATTTTGCTGTGATACACGTGATTTATGGAAAGTGAAACAACTAAATTATTATCACAAAAATAAGATTTGGCTCTTTTTTTTCTTCTACCTTAAGATCACCTATCAATGTTCTTAACCAAACTGATTGGCATCTTGTTCATGTTTCTGCTACATACTCTTCTTTTGTTGTTCGTGTTGCTCCTACATACTCTGCTTCTGTTGATGAAATGGAAACAATGGGTTTTTTCTTGGATGCCCATGAAATCATTCCTATACCTAGTTGAAATGCATATCCTAAGGTACTATTTTTGTCATTAATATACTTCTTGTAAAATCGCTATATGTGTAACCAAGAGGATGGATTTCTTTGGAATCCATGTACAAAATTTCAAATTGTATTGTTCTTGCAATATACCTTAAAATACATTTTCCTACTTTCCAATGGGTTTACTTTGGTGACTCCATAAATTATCCATAAATTGAAATCGAGATTCCATTAAACAGTGTGTCACAACAGATCTAATAAATTAAAATCCAAAATCTACACTATAAGTGTTTATTTCCCTTTAGATTTATGGATTTGTAAATTACTATTTATTGCACATGAATGCAAATCATAATTATGTGGTAAATAGAAAATAGAAAAATAAAAACTCACAAACTATAATTGACACAAAATATATCCTGGAAAACCATTTCAGGAGAGGAACCAACTTGAAGGTGAGGTTGCTCTACTCTCTTTCTATGAATATAAAATATTTGTAAGTTCGAACAAGTAAGACCTATGGTGTTTGGGCTACTACTGTGCACAAATCCTCTCTATGTATTCTCTTCCTATCCCTCTTAGCTACACTACTTGTCTATGGAACAAAAATCCCTCAAAAAGAATCGAACCCCTTTTCCTCCTAGTGGCTCGGTTATAACATAGCTCGATAATCTACTAATGATTAGGTATGACTCCAAATATTAATTTTGGTTACAACGTGGACTCTTCTAGCATCTTATTCATCATGATCATGTGGATAGACCCTTTTCCATGAATAATGAGGGTTGATGTGGCATCCTCTCAAATTATGATGGTTAAAACAGGAAGGTCAAATTCCAAGTGGCATAGCATACAAATTTTGGTAGAGGTGAATTTCACACCGTTGGAAAGGTATATGTGTGGAGAGTAGAAGAAAGAAAGTGTAGTGCTAAAGAAGCAAAGTTTTTTTTTGGCATTCATGTGCGTTGCAGTGTTGTAGATGTGTGGTTGATCAACCTAGTTTCTTGGGCTACATATGGTTGAGGTGTTTGATGATTGAGGTGGCTTGTGTATGGTTGAGATGTAGATAGCCCCTTGCATGTCTACTAGCTTGGACTATCTTAGAGATGGTCCTTGGTTGGATGTTAGTATGTTTCACTAGCTTGGAGGTCTTCACA
Source organism: Pinus taeda (assembly GCA_000404065.3). Taxonomy (NCBI): domain Eukaryota; kingdom Viridiplantae; phylum Streptophyta; class Pinopsida; order Pinales; family Pinaceae; genus Pinus; species Pinus taeda. Next base: position 111,518 of record APFE030284359.1, read on the forward strand.
TGATCATGTTGTTACATAAAGTTGATGATGGTTGCTTCAGGAGTTAGAGTTCAGCAACCTTGTTGGCTTGGTCTCCATGGCCTCCATGTCCCGGATTAGGTCTCCTATGATGTTGACATGTTATACATTGGTATTGGAGAGTATCTACATGTGATTGGGGATCCTTGAGATGGTTGTACAAATGTTGGAGGATGCCTGATAGGTATTGGAGTTGCATACTGATGGCAGGGATGTTGTAGAGAAGTTTGATGGATTAGTTGCTAGTAGGGTTGTTGGTTGGCATCCTAGTCAACCTAGTTTGACTTGTGTTGATGATGGAATTGTTGCAGTGACTTGGTGAAGTGTTTTTGAAGTGTCAGAGACTACCATAGATCCTATAGAGGCTGGTCAAGTCCTAGAAGAATTTGAGGCAAGTTTTGAGTTGAGGAAGCATGATTTTGAGTCTCCTAAGCCCCGGCCACATGCATGATGGGTCAAGGGAGCAGTTGGAGAGCTCCAATCGCATGGCGAAAGACCCAAGGGAATGGTTATAGCTTCAATAGTTCAAAGGAAAATGCTAAGGGAGTGAGTGAGGGATTTCATGAGTTTTTATCTGCATTCCTCGTGTTACTCAACCAAATTTGGTGTTGTGGCGATGTTATTAATCAAGAATTTTCGGCATATGGTCGGAAAAAGTTTGTGGGCCCTCCAGAAGATGATCAATGTTGAAGATATGAAAGGGATAATGGAGTTAGTGATTGAATTGTTCAAGAAGCCTTCCTCAACCAAATCAGAAGCATGTGAACAAATTTGTTAAGTCTACCATAACTTGTTGCATTTACTAAGTTAATCATCTCATAAATTGTTAAATAAAAGAAGGATTTGAGTTCATTTAGTTGGTTTCTTGAGAGTGTGTAGGATTCTATTGTGAGAGAATTGAGAGTGAGTAGCTTATGAAGTAGCTTCTTACATATTTTATGAAGATATATATCAGATATTTGTGAGTTGAATTCAGAGATAGAGTTCAGAAGCAGATGTAGAATTCATGTGTTGGTTATGGCATAAATTTGGCAGACTGAGGTGTGTTTGAGAGCAGTAATTTTGGTGAGTAGAAGAGAATAAATTCCCCCCTCGGGGTTAGATTATGATTTAGATTTGATGAGCGTAATTCTAGAGCTACTGGGTTGCTCATGTTGAGCGAATTGAGAACCCAATATGAAATATTGTGAAACATTGTTTGCATGAGGAAGCGAAGGCGCGTGGAGGCTTCAGTACAGACAATGATTTGGATGATTCATAGTAGGAAGAGTTTTCTCCATCCAATAGGAGTTGGATAGCCCAATGGTGGTTGAGCGACAATCGTTGGTTCTGGGCGCTTCCAGCGGATGGTAGTTCGTAGATATACGAGAGATATAAATTTTTGAAATTGATAGTGTCATTATATTGTAGAGAAATCAAAGTCTTCCAGCTATGGGTGTAGCTAATACATGTATAATTTGTTCAGTAGAATAATAAAAAGAATTGAGCAACATAGTAGCAATAGGGTGGTTTTGTCCTAAAAGGGTTTCCACCGGAAATACTTGTGTCCCTATGTGTGCATGGTTGTGTTGATTTTTCTTATGGTTATTTATTATGGTTATTATGGTTTCAGTTTATTGTTTCTTACATATTTTGATGATATATTGTTATGCATGTCCATGAATATTGAATTTTGGAAAACGATTTATAAATTAGTGAAAATTGATTATAGTCCACCACTAGTGATTCACCCCCTCCCCCTGTATTCAATATATTTCCAGCATTTTTGCCCAAAAGACCATTATTTGATGCATTCTCCTAGAAGGATTCAGACCCAAATTTTCTAAACTTGGTCCTGTAAGTGAAAATAGTCTTGTGAGCTTATTCCTCCTTCTTTTCCACTCTAAAGCCTCGATATGGATGAAAAACAATATAATGATCCACTATGGGTCACACCTCCCCATTTTGGGAGGCCTTTGGTCCCCAAAATATTTTACTAAATGAGGTGAGGAAACCTTTCCTCCATCTTCTCTTGCATGTACCATTTAGCCTTGTTTGGAAGTTGCCTTTTAAACCCTCAGTAACTTACTTGAATCTCTGAAGAGTATGCTAAAATTCCTCACACCAGCTCGAGAAATACGAGGACATGTGACTCCTTCGCTTCTTAAACTCGCTTTACAGTCTCGCTTTAATATGATCTTGGAACAAACTGTCCTCATATAGGTGGCCCAGCAGGCTTCAGAATTAATTCAAATAAAGATATTACATACCAAATTATGCCTCAGAGTAGAGCTTGCTAGTCTCTGGTCTCTCAAAGCATAGAATACAAACACTCTTTCACACACACACTTTCACTCGATGCCTATCTACACACACAAAACTCATACTTATAGATTTAGAAGCATATGAGAATTATTGAGGGTCCTTATCTGACATTACTTAGTCTAGATGGTGTCTGCTCAATATTCTTGAGTACAATAATTAAAAAAGAAAGACGCACTACCAAGGTCCTTTCAGACTTCGATCACTATCATATCCAAGTTCAGGATCAGATTCGGATGAGGAAGAGCGAAGCTTTTGCTTTTTCCAAGATTGATTTAGCCATTTCAAATATTCGTCCTCCCATGTGGGGTCATGCTGTTCTTGAGCATCTTGGTACATATCTATAAACATCGTTTCCTTTTCCTCGGATACCTTCTCTTTTCCTTTTGTTGTAGCTACCTTTACTTTTGTCATGACTGTAGAAGATTCTCCTTTTAGTGGTGCCCGTGAAGTTTTTCCTGTATCAAACTTTATTATATCTGTCATGACATAGAGATTCTTTTGTGGAAAGATGTATTCATTATCGGCTCTTGTCCGCCTATTAATATGGGCAAATGGGTCTATTTCTATGTCAAGGAAGGAATCCTTTTTACTTTTTCGGAAATCAGGCATTGTTTGAACTGACATTTCCACTCCATATAATAATTCCCACTTGAAGATTTGGAACATACTGACAGAGCGTTTGATGGCACATTGGACCCACAACTTACAGTTATGATTGATATTTTCTTGCTGTTGCCAACCTAATTCAAAAATCATAGAAGAGAAAACCTTAGTTGACAGTAACAAATTTATTAAACATACCACATCATCACTCTAGTTTCCAGCCATGACACTAATATTAATTAATTCCTTTTGATTAATCAGCAACTTAATTACTCCAAATCTTCCTTGAAGGCTTTCTAGAGTTCTGAAAATTGACAAATTTTCAGGCAGCCTGAGGGTATGGAATTCTTTAAGCCAAAATGTGATTTTCTTGATTTCTTCTTGATTGTTGGCTATAACAGATGCAACAACTCTGTCGGGGCCATATAACTGTGCAAAAGGATTTGGAACAATGGGATTTCGAAATTCTAAACTTTGATAATCCTAAGGTGTAGAGAAAGTTCTCAAATATTGTAGTGTCCTTTCAACACACTGAGAAGCTCTTGTCTGTGGCTTCTTTTGACAATGGCCATTTTTGATTTCCCAATCTGCGAATGGTTCAAAAAGTTCATACTGGGGGAATGAATCTATACCTGCAAAATTTTCATCATTTCTTTGAAGAAATGCAGCATCAAGTTCTTCAAAGAGATCAGGAATTTTTAAGGATTTCAAAAATCTTACAACCCTTTCAGTCATATTAATTTCATCCAAATCTAACATTTTTGCAGAGGTGTAAACAACAATAGAGAAATCTATTCCTCCAATTATCTGATAATAATTCAAAGTCTGCAGAACTTTTATCATGGCTTCAGTGTACTCTTTGGTCTAGTAATCATCAAGAGTTTTAAAATAAAGTTTCACTTTCATATTAGGTAGAGGATATACCTTTACCAACTCTTCATCTAGACCCAACAAAACACCAACATTTTTGGACTACCAAGCTTGACATCTTTGTATCCACTGATTTCTTCGAAGTCTCAGTCCAACAACCTTTTTGATTTCATCAACCACACCGCCAAGAATTAATTCAAGAATCTGAAATCTTTTTACAAAGGTTTCAAGATTGTCATCTGCAGGAGTCTTATCAGGAAGATTAAAAATATCTCTTCTTTGCCTGTGAATATGGACTTTGTTCATTTCTCTGGTAAGAGTATCAACCAAATAATTGGAGTTACCTAGAACCCATTCAGCATCAAAGTCATACATTTGAAACCAAATTTTCCATGCCAAGAGTCGTCCTCTTGCGAGTTGTTTTGAAATTTTTGCTGACAAGAAATATTTGAAATTCATAGAATCTGTTCTTATCAAAAACTTGGTACGGGCTAAATATAACTCAAATTTCTGTATGCCATTGAAAATGGCAAGAGTTTCTTTTTCTGCTGGAAAATAATTTTTCTGGTGAATTAAAATTTTACCAGATGCATATGCACCTAAAGTTTCTTCTTTTTCTCCCTTTCTTTCAAAAAGGACTGCTGCCCAAAAATTATCAGAGGCATCAGTCTGAAGGATCAAAATCCGTTACCTGGAGGTTTAAGCTCTGGGAGATTTTGACATTCAACTTTTAACAATTGAACTGCTTTTGTAGCTTCTGGTGACCATCCAGAATGCAGATGTTTATGAATTGGGGCAGTTTTTTCTCATAGTCGAGGAATATATTTATGTACATAATTTAAAATTCCTAGAAATCGTTGAATCATTTTGACATCTTGCAACTGATCAGGAAATTCAGATAGCTTGGTCAATACATGGGGCTGCATCTAAATTTTTCGATCTATAACATGAATACCTAAAAAATCAATATTGTCTTGAAACAGAAGCATTTTCTTCTCTTACAAAACAATACCATGTTGTTTTGCTTCTTCAAGGAATAATTGTAAATGCTTCAGATGTGATTCAAGATTGGGACTATGAACCAAAATATCATCAATATATACAACAATAAAATCATATTTACCAAAGATATGATCCATGCATCTTTGAAAGAATGTTGGAGCATTCTTCAAACCAAATGGAACTACTTTCCATTGGTAAAAACCTGCAGGACATGTGAAAGTAGTTTTGTGGCGATCTTCTTCTTTGATTTGGATCTGGTAGTAAGCAGATTTCATGTCAAACTTGCTGAAGATCTGGCTGTTCTGAATTTTCTACATTATTGTTTCCTGGCGTGGCAGAGGGTAATTAAAGCTCTTTTTGATTGCATTCAAAAGCTTATAATTAATGACCATTCTATCTTTTCCTCTGACAATTTTAGAGTGGTTTCTTACCAGGAAAGCAGAACATGAATAATGTGAGGAGCTAGGTTTAATCAACTGAAGATTTAATAATTCTTCAATCTGCTTTCTTATTTCCTTTTCATCATTTGGAGTGCAGGGTATTAATTTACCTTTAACCCCGTTATCATGGAGAGTGATTATGTCTTGTTGTGGACTCTCGACACTCCAGAATGCTTGAGGATTCTCAGAACAACATTTCAACAATTCATCAAAAATAAACATTTGAGCAGGAGACCAATCAGGATTTCTATTTGCTTTTTGTTTTAACTGACTCCTTTTCTCATAAATCTGCAATACTTCTTGCCAATCATGGAACTCATTTTGGGGTTTTTCATGCCTACTTTCTTTTGGCTATTTTCTCTTCTAGCTTCTGAATTAGCCAAGGTTAATCTTGGAACTGAAATTTCCTTTTTTTGTATATTGAAGATAATTTTATCTTCACTAATTGTAACAGGCAATACCGAATTAATGAATGGCATTCCAAGAAACAAACTTGCAGAGGCATCATAATGTTGAATTGCAGAAAATTTGACAATACTCCCCCCAACTTTTAATGAGACATTATCAACATAATGGGTGAGATTGGCAGAGCCACCAATGGTCTCTGAAATCAAAATATTCTGTAAAGGCTTCCATAAAGCCTTAAATAATGATGGGCATGCCAAATTGTTAGAACCACCTGTATCAATGAAAGCATCGACAGAGATCCAGTCCCCTTTGACGAGAACTTCAACTGGAATATATAGAAGATTGTTAGTTTTAACAATCTTTTTAAGGAACAAGATTTCATCGGTATTAACAGCTGTAGAAACAGGAAAAGATGAGGATGAGGGAGAAACTGTCTTTGGATACGGGCAGAAAGATTTCAACGTAGATCATGGAGGCAGAGAATTTAAAACGGATATTGAATTCTGAGTGCTTTGTTCTGTAGAGACAAAGTTTAGAGCAGAGACAGTATCATCTGAAAAATCTTCAGATGTCTCATTTGTATAGTCATCTGAGCTATACAAATCACTGTAGTGCAAGTCAGGTCCATGTTCGGATTCTAAACAATCATAGCAAATATTCATTTTCTGACAAATATCTGGGACTGACTCACTATCGGACAGGGAAGCATCAGTTAGGATATATACATCTGACACTTCATCTTGAGAATCAACAATGGACCAGTTATCTACAAAATCATCAATTTCTATACATGCTTTCAACTTGTTCGAAGAGCTTTTGGGACATTTTCGGGAAAAGTGACCTTCTTGCTTGCATATAAAACATGCATTGTCTCTTTTGGGTTGCCTGCATTTTTTCAAATATTTAAACTTTCTGAATGGTCTTCTGGGGTTGGCTACTCTTTTAGGTCTGAACTTACCATACCTTTTGGATTTTCTCTTTTTAAATGGTGTCCATGGTAATACAAATCGGCAAACATCAAGACCAGGAGAGAAATCTTGGGCTTTCTTCTACCAACAAAGATATTTAACCTTTTCTTGACACCTGAATAAGAGATCTATCCAGTAAGTCTGGTCAATCTTTTTTCCTTGAACTTCCAGATCTTTCATGATCATGTCACCTAAATTTCCAGGCAACTTTGACAAGAAGGAAATCTTTTGAGTAGAATCATTGGTAAGATTAGCTTTATAGATTTTGGCCATATAATCATTACCAAATTGATCTGAAAACTTCAAATCTTTTAATTCCATTCTTGTTAGATATGTTATAATTTGTTTTCTTTCATCTGTTGGTTCAAGAACAAACTGAGTTTTGAGTAGCAATTCTAATGTGGCTAATCATGCAGTAGCTACATGCATTCTTTCTTCTTTTGATGGTCCCATCCACCAGTCATGAACAATTCCGGCCATTTGCTTCTCGTCTAAGGCAAAAATAGAAATATTATCTAATCTGGAGATAACTTGCATTTTATAAAGAGTACCAATCCAAATTCGAATGGATTCATCTGGATTTGTGAATTTGTCTAAGTCTAGAACATATCGAATGGAATTGCCTGCAAACAAGTCTTCTTCAACCCTTGGGTATTTGTGGACTTCATGAAGTACATTGGCTTTTTGGAGAGATGGCAGAATGAAGGATGGAAATTTATAGGCAGCATTTTCTAAAGTGGCTATTTCTCTTTTTGGCTTCTGAAAATTAATTGACTTTACTGGCTCTATTCTGTGTTTATCTTGAGTACTTGACTCAGCTTCACTTCCTTCTTGTTTTTCATCTATATCCCAATACTTTGGAGTATCCATTGATATAGAAAACTTGGGTGCCTTGGATTCTCTCCTTTTCCTTGCCCTTTTCTTTTTCTCTTTGGCTTCTCTCCTATGTTTTTCTTCTTGATGTTCATCATGGAGAAGCTTGAGATTAGCCAAGATTAACACTCACTCTGGGATCCTAGATCATCCATAACTTCCTCGGCATGTGCACACCATGTTGTCAGGTAATTACCGATTTGGTAAGTCTGATCTAATTCAGTGGTGTTTTGGGTATTATGCTCTATGAGAGGAGCACAATCAGCTCATGTTGCTGGCTATTTAGATGTAGAAGAGGTGGTGCAAAACTTTGTCTTAGGAGGCCATTTCCCACCTTTTACAAAACGACAATTTGCATACTGCCATTCTTCAAGAGGAGGATAGTGGGTATGAGAAATATGATGCATTTTATTTACATCTAAAAAAGGTTTTGATTCGGGTATATACAACTCAGTCGGAGACAACTAAGGTTCGGCAAGACTAACTGCTTCGATTGGAGGTAACTCAACACTTCTGGAAGACGATGCTTCAGTTGGAGGTACAGGGATGACATATCTACGAGGCCTAGCAATAGGTCAAGGAATCTCTAGTTTTTTAGGAATTATCTTGACTTGACCATTGTCAATAGAGACTCTTTTAAGCTTAGACTCAGGCTTTCTGTCATCTGTGAGTGACTTGTATTGAAAATACCAATTGCTTGGCAATTTAGCTGGATCATAAAATACACCTTCAACTTGGGCATTGGACAGACCAACAGTGACACAATATTTTAAAACAGGTTGTTTCAACTTAGGATGAGCCGTGTTGGTTAACTGGAAAGAAGCTTGAACTAAAGTAGAAAGATATTCACTATCTTCGATCATTTTAAGACCTTGAAATCCTACTAACATTTTCCAACAATCTTTAAGATGGACATCATTCAAACTGATAGAGTAATCAAGAAATATTGTACCATATTGACATCCAATGGAAAGATTTCCCATAATAGTTCCTATTCGTGCATTGTCATAGGTTTGATGACAGGTATCAAAGAGTTCAACAATGCAGGGGGTATTTAATCCATGTCGGAACAAAGGAGCAAGACCAATTCTTATACCACCAAAGTGAAGATAAGCATATTTCTGATATTTCACATATTGTCTAAATTTCTTAATCTCATCTTCAGAGAATAAATTCAGAGCGATTATTTGAACTGTGGGACCAGAAATCTTTATAGTAACTTCTATCTCTTTCAAAAAGGATTTGCATTTAAAAACAAAGGACAGAGGTATTTTATAGACATCAGTAGCATGGAGAGCAGGAGGATTCCAATTCTCGGGATTTTGAACAGCATCATGAGTTTCAGTAGTGTCTATATCAGATTCAAGAGAGCGAGCAGAAACTTCAGTTATTACTTTGCGATCTATAGACGATAAAGAGCGTAACAAGTTGGCCATGTTTACAAACTATACCAGAGATTGACTAAAGTAGCGTTTATCTACTCAGCAATTGTAGAACAAGAGCTTTTTGAAGGCTTCCTGGATGGCTTTAGACTCTGTCTGTAGTTTATAACTCAGGACTAGAATAGGGCTCTGGTACCAATTAAGATGATGGACTCAGTAACTTGCTTGAACCTTTGAAGAGTATGCTGAAATTCCTCACACCAGCTCGAGAAATACGAGGACACGTGACTCCAATCTAACAAATGGCATGCTACCCATGTCTTGTAGTTTTGGAAGTCTTCTACAAAATTGTATCACATGTCAATTGTTCTTGAGCATCTAGTGCCAAATCCTCCACAAAAGGTTATACTTGTTCCTCGTCCTAGTCTAGCATGGAAGGCTCATAGAGTTTTAGATTCTCTACATTCACAACTAAGTAAATGCACATGTATGGTGGTAGTTTGAGTATATATAAATTATCTCCCACCTTTTCCAATATCTCAAAGAAACCATACCGCAAAGCCTTAATTTTCTTACCAGGACCTTGTAGCCTCTCATTGTTTAATTGTAACCATACTATGTCTCCCACCTTGGATTAATTTTCTATTTCATATTGATCATGCTTGGACTTATAATTTTCCTATAACTTCTACCTATATGTCAATTTTCCTAATCTTTTCTACAAATATTTCTACCCTTAAGGAATCCCTTGTAATATCCTCCATCACTTGTCCTTTCTTCCCATATGCAATATCCAAAGGTGAAGGTGGAAAATATCCAAAACAAAATTTAAATGGGGAATCACAAGTAGAAGTGTAGGATTCTATATTATAAGAGTGTTGTATATATACAATATTCTCATCCCAAGACTTTGAATGCTTCTAATTGTAAGCCCTCAAAAGATACATCAAAGTCTAGCTGCCCACTTCTCTCCACCCATCTTTCTATGGATGGAATATTGTATACTTATTTCCAATGATGGTACTTTTATAGTGCATTAGAACACACATATAGCTTAACCTTTCAACTACCATGAATAGGTACTCATGTGCCTTCTTGATTGTTGGTAAAACTCCCACAAAGTCCATGGAAATTCTTTCATAAGGATGAGTAGGTATAAGTAAGGGATGATATAGACCCTGTTTTATGTTAATAGGCTTGTCGGTATAATAAATCTTACATCCTCTTATGAATCTAGCTACATGTTCTTACATATCAGGCCAATACACATACCTTTGTAAGTTGGCTATTGTCTTCCCTACACCAAAGTTCCATATAACGTTGGAGGTGTGCACCTCTTTAATCATCTACAATTGCTCACCTTTAGGAACAAATAAATCGCAACCTAAAGAGTAACATATCTTGGAGATGGCACTCAACTATGTTGTCACCATCATGAACATGAATATGTATCTACAACTATTAAACAACTCCTTGAAGTCCTCATCCTATGAATATTCCTCTTTGTATGCATCATGGGTGAATGGCTCCATATGGATTAGATTTCCCAAAGTTATGATATTTGATGTGGGTGGCTTTGAAAGTATGGTGGCTAACTTGTTTTTGATGCCTTTATTTTACTTATGAAATTATTGTAGAAACCCCATCCACTTGTAATTTTGGGTCAGCTGTAGCTTACTTTGGGCATGCAGGTACTGTAATGGCGAGTTACCTGTGTGGAAGACAATTTCCTTTCCCACTAGATAATGTTTCCACTTCTACATATCTTGCACTAGGGAATATAACCTCTTATCATACGTAGGGTTGTCACACGGAATGAGTCGATTTTGCAGACAAGCTCGACCTCCCTAGTATTTAAAGATATATAATGACAAGCAAGCCAATCAAAAACTATCTTTCTCTAAATATGCAATTAAAAACAAAGGCAAACAAGTGTTTTAGGCCTACCTTGGGTCCAATCCAAGTTTTTGGAAGCCTCGCTCCCTCGCTCCAAATGAGCTTCCTTGAAGTGTAATTCTGCAAACACAAACAAGCAAACAAAATAAATAGCACCTGAAAAGCCAATATCATAAAGCATATTCATCATAATGATCAAGGAGATTATGAAACAAACCACATAAGACAATTTGTTGAGAAAAATGAATCTGATTGTATTAATTCAAATGAAAGAAGAACTTTACAACCTATGCCTTGATGTTGTACAAGCTCCTCCTAGGGTCCGACAAGAAGTCCCCTCTACTTTGACAAGTTTCACTCACTTCCCAATGAAACCAAAAGGTATGTGATCTCTCGTCTCAAGTTTAACTAGGAAGTCCCAATTCCATCAGCATTTACCCTAAAAAATGTTCAGCTTCTAACCTCCTCAACAACTGACCCAATGCCTTAATTTATAGTGCAATGGAGGGAAGTTACTAGGTCCTCCTTCAAAGGGATAAAGCCCTCCTTCAAAGGGATAGCTCATCCTATGAAGGGATTAGCTCCTTCTCTTTTGGGATGCATGAACCACCTTGGAGCGAACAATCCACGTCAAAATTCCTTCTAGAATCATCTAGAATTAACCCAAAGTGAGTTTTTTAGAATAAACTTGTGCCTTTTTGACTTTTACAGGGGT
>APFE030284363.1:0-14858 GCA_000404065.3 Pinus taeda
TGCTAACCAGTGTTCTTTACCTGGATTTGCCATATACCTGCTGACAACCCCAACTGCATGTGAAATATCTGGTCGAGTACAAACCATCGCATACATCAAACAACCTACTACATTGGCATACGGAATTTGAGACATATATTCCTTTTCTTCATTTGTATTAGGACATAAGCTAGAAGAAAGCTTAAAATGGGAAGCTAAAGGGACTGACATATGCTTCACATTGTTCATACCAAACCTCAATAGTATTTTCTCAATATACTTCTGTTGTGATAGCCATAGCTTACCATTTCTCCTGTCTCTGAAAATCTCCATGCCCAAAATCTGTCTTGCTGCTCCTAGATCTTTCATATCAAATGTCCTTGCCATCTGAGCCTTTAACCTGTTGATCTCTATTATGCTTTTTTTTGCTAAAAGAATATCGTCAACATACAACACTAAGATAATGAACATGCCATTACTTAATTGCTTAAATTAAACACAATGATCATATTCACTTCTTATATAATTTTGACTCATCATGAAAGAATCAAATTTCTTGTACCATTGTCGAGGCGACTACTTCAGACCATACAATGATTTCTTGAGCCTGTAGAAAAATTTCTTGTTGCAATTTTGAACAAACCCTTCCGGTTGTTCCATGTAAATTTCCTCATATAAATCTCCATGTAAAAATGCAGTTTTAACATCTAGTTGTTGTAAATCTAAATCAAGTAAAGCGACTGATGCTAATACAATTCGAATTGAAACTATTTTTGCAACTCGTGAAAATATCTCATGAAAGTCAATGCCTGCTTTCTGAGAAAAACCTTTTGCGACTAGCCTTGCTTTGTACCTATCCTTTGTATCATCAACACCCGTTTTCAATTTGTAAACCCATTTACATCCCACAATTTTTCTATCTTTAGGAAGTTCTACTAGATTCCATGTGCCATTCTTGTCTAATGCCATCATCTCGTCCTTCATAGCTTCTTTCCACTTTTCACTTTTAGAACCTTCTACAGCTTCCTGATAGCACAAAGGTTCATCATTGTTAGTGGTTAAAGCAACTGAAGTAACATAATCATCATACCTTCTAGGCGAACATTTCATTCTTGTAGACCTCTTTAAAGATGTTTCTGGTACTTCCACAATTTGCTGATTATTATCTGTAGGAACTTCTTCATGATCAACATCTGAGACATGTTCATGATCTACATCTAAAACTTGTTCATTATCTGCATCTGAAACTTGTTCATGACTTGCATCTGAACCATGTTCATCTTGACGATCATCAGTATTTGAACTGATTTCAAATTGAATGTGTTGAAACTTAGATACATTATCCTGTTTCAATTTATTATCTACATCTGAATTTCCAAGTGAGGATTCATTAAATTTTACATCTCTGTTAATGATAATCTTGTGAGTAGTAGGATCCCACAATCTATATCCCTTAGTTCCATCACCATATCCAACAAAGATATATCTTTTTGATTTAGGATCTAATTTAGAACGCTGATGTTTTGGAACTAGAGCATATGCATCATAACCAAAAACTCTTAGTTTAGAATAAACACAAGGATGACCTTTCCATACCTCTTGAAAATTTTTTCATCCCATCGTCATTGATGGTGATCGATTTATCACATAACAAGCTGTAGAAACTTCTTTTGTCCACAATTCCTTCTGCAAATTGGCGTTACTAAGCATACTTCTTGCTCTTTCTAAAAGAGTCATGTTCATGCGTTCAGCAACTCCATTTTGCTGAGGAGTATATACAGTGGTCTTATGTATTTCGATCCCAACGTCCTTGCAATAATTGTCAAATTCCTTTGAAGTAAACTCACCACCATTGTCAGTTCTTAAACATTTAATGGTTCTTCTAGTGATGTTTTCAACTAATGCTCTAAACTGTTTGAAAACTGTAAATACATCAGACTTCTTCTTTAACATATAGACCCATACTTTTCTAGAGAAATCATCAATAAAAGATACAAAATATGGCGATCCTCCATATGAGGTTGTAGGGGATGGAACCCAAAAATCAGAATGGATATAATCAAGGATTCCCTTACTAGTATGTTTTCCAGTTTTAAACTTTTGCTTGCTTTGTTTCCCAAACAGACAATGTTTGCAGAAATATAACTTAACAGACTTTAAATTAGGAACTAACTTACGATCAAATAAAATATTTAAACCTCTTTCGCTCATATGGCCCAACCTTTGATGCCATAAATGAATAGAACTACTCTCATTTTCAGACACCGTAGAAACATGATCTGACTCTGTTCTTACTTCTAACTAAAAAATATTTCCAACCTTCTTAGCTTTCATTACTAGTAAAATTCCTTTATAAATTTTCATTACTCCACCTTGAATAACAGTTTTATATACATTAGTGTCTAGTGCTCCTAGTGAAATGAGATTTTTTCTTAATTCAGGTACATGTCTTACATCAGTTAGAATTTTATTTGTCCCATCAAACATTTGAAGCTGGATGCTTCCAATTCCCACAATGTTATGTGACATCATTTCCCATGTAAACGACTCCATCATTGATTGATTTATAAGTCTTAAACCATTCTCTATGAATGCACATTTGATTTGATGCACCAGAATCGAACAACCAATGTTGATCATGATTAGACAAATTAATTGATAACACTTCATCACTCATACCTGAATCGGATGTCGAACCTGTGTCTGTCGTGTTTGCTTCTTTCTTCTTTGTCGAAGAGTCTTCTGTGGATGTTTGCTGTCTCTTCCAATATTCCTTCTTCAAATGTCCCGATTTTCCACAAAACCAGCACTTTACCTTACTCTTCTTCCCTTTTGATTTTGAACATGAGTCGTTGTGCCTACTGAAGTGTCTTTATTTAGAATGACCTCTGACCATCATTGCTCCTGATGTAGAGGTTTCTGAATTCGACCTCTTCCTTGTCTCTTTGGACAACAAAGCTCCAATAACATCATCAAATTCAAGGGTTTATGATGAACTAAGACTTATAGAAGTAACAAAATGATCCCATGACTCGAGCAACGAGCATAATAAAGTTATAGCTTTATCTTCTGATTCAAATTTTACTTCTATACTTTGTAATTGTACCAGGAGAGTATTAAAGGTATTCAAATGATCAGTAATAGATGTACCTTCCTTCATTCGCAAACTGTACAACTGTCGCTTCAGAAGAATCCTATTGGTTAAGGATTTTGTCATGTAAAGCTTCTCAAGCTTTGTCCACAAACCAGCAGCAATTTTCTCTGACATGATGTTAAACAAAACATCATTAGCCAAACACAGTCGAATACCGCTCAGTGCTCTTTCATCCAATTCCCTCCATTCATCATCTGTCATGGTGTAAGGTTTTTTTAGCTTTTCCCAACAACACCTTCGCCACGTCTTGTTGCACAAGTAGATCATACATTTTCACTTTCCAGATCTCGAAGTTGTTTTTTCCATTGAACTTCTCGATCTCAAAACGAGCACTTTGAGTTTTTGCCATGTAGTAACAAACAAAATCTCCAATTCCAACTTTTTAATAAATAAGGTTAATATTTAAAATGCCTTTGCCTTATATTATACTGCCTTTACCTTATCATAAAATCCCTCTGCTGTACAAATTGCAGATTACAATTTAAAAAAAAAATTGCAGTTTTATCAAAGCAAAAAAATGCTTGGCACACCTAAAGGGACTTGGCGCTCCTCAACAGCGAAAGATCCACGCTAGAAACAAAAACGATGTAAGTCACGAAATTGGCGTGCTTAAACCCGTTGTTTCCACGCCAATAGGGATTTTGGCGCACTAGCGCAAGTATTACTCTCAGAACCGCGCCAATGGGCACGCCTGTTCCAAAATAAATCACGCCAACCCTTCCTCTGGTCAAAATTGGCACGACTGTTCCTGATGAAACCACGCCAACGACAAAGCTCCACCTTCCACAGCAGACTTGGCGTCTCTCATACACGTACCAGCTCCACAACATGCTCCGATACTAATTGTTGGAGCAAACTATGCACAGTGGAAATTTAAAAGGCATACACAGCACACATAAAATCATAAAACATAACATAAAGATTTAACGTGGTTCTCCCAACCAATCTAGGCTACATCCACCAAAACGGAGGCATCGACAATCTTGTTATTCAATAGGAGATTACAACAATTTATTTCCTCACACACTCTCTTCACTACACCATATCCTCTACGGGCTTATATTTTTATAGCTAGAAGTATAAAACTGAATCATAAATTCTCTCACAACAAATATGGGATGCAATAACTCCTCAACAAAATGGATCTAATATAGCAACAAATCCTATTGTTGTCACCTACATGAGATTTTTGCCCAATTTAATAAAACAGAAAATCTCAACAATATGCTTGAAAATTTGAGAGGTGTATAAGATTGCAAGATTTCAAATACACAGGGGATGTCATCCTGAAACCCTTCACCTAAGAAAGGAAGATGTAGTGAAGGATTATTGGATTCTAAATATATTTAAATGGGCAACAATTGGGTGTCACCGAAGGCTCTGAACAAATTATTGCTTCAATAAATCATGATGATTCTCTGATAGATGCATATTAAAATGACCATGTTTTCCACGGGCCCTTGGAATGCGAGAAGAGAAAAGGAAAATCACTTCTGGCTGTGATATAATGGATAATTCCACTACTGAAACAATGATCTTTGAATGACTAGAATAGGAAACGATAAATATTTTTGGTAAGGCTTTAGCACACACCACATTGGTCAGAGTTGGCACGATGATGGCAGATCATTTGGAATCTTAGGTATCTAGAATCCTCATACTCTCTTCCCTACTACTATAGATGTCAATGATATTGTCAAAAACAATAGTTGCTTGAATGCACGCTGATAATGTCAAACACCGTAGTTAATGTCATGCATTCAATCGAAATAGATTCAAGGTTTGGACATGCAGGTGTTGGTCATGTAGAAGGTAAGAAAACTTTGGCATATCATTGTATAATATATAATGGGTTGGATATAGAAATTTGTATGGTGCAATAAAGTAATATTAAAAAGTTCATGCCACTTTTTTGTTTAGTTAGCTTCACTATTTTTATGAATTATTATTTTTCATAGGATTTGGTTTGATTCCATTGTCTTATTCATTCAAAATGGGGTGCATGATTATAGATTCTACACATATTATTGCATTATGTGTTGAGCATTTTTTTTAAAACAATGTTTATATATGCAATTTTAAGGACTGCCATAATCTCTCACATAATTATTTAAAAGGTGTTAGTTCAATGAAAGAGGACCTACTTTATAAGCAAGAGGTTGGTGATTCAATTCCACTGTTCACTAATATGAGTTAATCAATGATATTGTAGTTTTTTTTAATTAAATACATTTTATGTTGATTTATTTCAATAGTGGGTTATTTTTATTATCTTTATAAAGTAAATATGTCTTTAACCCAACTTATTTAACCAAAAATGAGAAATGGGAAATGAAACGAGAAAATAGAAATATACGAGAAACAAAGTTGGGAGGTACGAGAAAGGAGGAGAGAGAAAATAAAAATAAAAATGAAAAATACGATTTAGCTTCAATTTTCAATATAGTTCCATTAATATACCAGTACAAATTTTATTAATATGAGTAAATAATATTGAAGTACTTTATTGAATGCTCTCACAGAATTGACTATTTATATATATATACTATTATATTATAATTATATTATATATATATATATACTATATATATTATGCCTTTAATCATTAAATGTATATTGCTTATGAATTTTGAGGGCATTGGGTATTATTTTTTGTGAGGAAATCCAAATAATATATTTATATATATATATATATATATTATTTATATATATATATATCTATTATATATATATTATATACTACTTATATATAACCTAAGACACAAAATTCACCATTTAGACAGGAAACATAAAAAAAATCTGCATTGAATGTGAACTTCATAAACCATATATGGAATATTTTTAATCTATGAATTTTAATATACATGTTAAATAGAAGCAAGCCAACTTAAAAAAAATACAATAGTACATAAATGATCAACTTTCTCTATAAGCCTCTAGACTATTAAATGAATACATACATGAAAGGTACAATAAGGTGTACAAATACACAATTCACAACTACCTGCAAAGGAGCGAACCATGGAAAAGTACCTATTATATGTTCCCTTGGTGGAGGTTGTTGGATAAATGGAGTCAATTAGTTGAGGAAGGACTTATAGTAGTAGCATGCTCCTGTGGGGATGATGGTCTAGAGAGGCTTTCCTTTTATCTTGGATCATTGAACTACCTTATTTATTATATATAGCCAAAACTTCTGAAACACAGCTGGGCAGGTCATAGCCAATTCTATTTCTTTCCCTACCTATGATGACTATAGTAGTGATAAATGATCTAGATGTTCCCGATCATTAAAGTGCTGCTCTACGCCCTCTCATGAAAATAGAGCTTCCTAAAATCACTTTTGACTTTATGCTTTGATGGAGCAAGAAATAATTATGTCGATAGGCATCCCCTTATTGGAATTGGCCACTTTAATTATTTTCTTAGTTAATCATTTTGATCGGATGGCCTAAATTGAAAGATGCTAGTATAATCTTGTTGTCGACACTCCATCAATGAATGAAATTGAAAACAATAGATTTCTTGCATATCTAAATCACATGTTTAAACTATACTAAAATTATTGTTTTACAAAACATGATTAAATTTTTATTGTTCCTACTCATTATAACCACGTATCATAATTAATAAAAGATGAAGTTAAAACCAATCAAATTGTTCATATTCTCAAATGTAGGCCATTCAACAATTTACCAAGTGTTGTGGACACTCCATTACTCCAATGATTGTGTATGTGTTACAGGTATCATAATTAATAAGAAATAAAGTTAAAAAAAAATGAAATTGTTCATATTATCAAACGTATGCCATTCAACCATTTTCCAAGTGTTTTGGACACTCTATTACTCCAATGGTTTCCTATGCATTACACGTATCATAATTAATAAAAAATGAAACTCTTCATATTGTCAAATGTATGTCATTCAACAATTTTCCAAAGTGTTTTGGACACTCCATTAGTCCAATGGCTTCATATGTGTTACAAATTCCCTTGGCCACTCCATTATCTAGGTGTTTTCCTATGCGTTAAGAATTTCGTGGCCATTTAGTGGTTAGGTGGTTTCATTTATAATTGGTGAATGTTTAGTATCTATAGTGATTGCGTAGGAGATCTCATGGATCATAAATTATGGTGCATGTTCAAATGTGTCGAACCCTCACTCTTTGGATTGTTGAAAGCTATGCAAGGTAAATTGGTGAATTATAATTGTATATTATAGTATCATGTGTTCTATGATTTTTCTTAAAGCATTGTAATGTTAACTATTTTTTTTCACATTGTAACATATCCTAAAGTAGATGTAAGGGTTGTTCTAGAGTTCTCTATTTCTTTTTATTTAACTATTTATTTTGCCTATTTTGGTGTTTTCTTGTTTCACAGACATTGTGGTTATATATTTTTTGGAAATGTAACAACTTCCTTAATATAAGAAATGTTATTTTTTTTCTCTGGTTCTAAATTAGATAATCTCGATAGGTGGTGGAGTGCCAATGATAGGATAATTCACAACAATGAAATTATTATGGTAAGTTTTTGGATGTTAAAAATTGGAGTGATTTGGGATTGTTTTAAATCTTGGTAAAAGAATGGATATGGATGACACCAAGGAATAAAAGCTTTAAAAAAAGTAGAGAATCCTAAAAAGAAACAACCAATCGATGATTGTACAGGAAAGGTTCACCTGCCCTACATTCTAGGCACCATTGATATGATTTCACACATCTTAAAAAAGAATAATATAAAAACCACTTTCAAACACTTGAATACAATTAGCAAATGTTTGAAATCAGTAAAAGATCATATTGATCCTAAACACCATAAAGAGGTTTATTTAGTTCCATGTTCATGTGGAAACTCCTACATTGGTGAGACTGACCATTCTATATGAACTAGGATTCAGGAACATGCCGCAGACATCAAACATAACCACTCCAAAACCTCATCTTTGGCCAAGTACTCCAATAAAACCAATCATCACATTTGCATTGAGAACCCTAATGCTTTGGCCAAAATCGAACATTATCACCATAGAAAGTTTACAGAAGCTATCGAAATACGAAAAACCCCAATAACCTCAACCATGATGATGGTTGGAAAATAAGTGATAATTAGATTCCTACAATAAATGGGGATTTTACTGTCTCCTAGGTACACCTCACCCCTTTATCTCTTGATGGTACACCTATCCCTAAAATCATTCACTTAATATACTAATAAGTTCATTTTAACTCAAGTTGACCTAATCAGAAACTAAATAAAAACCTGAAACCTTTATATATCATTATATAATATTAATTCCAACTTCAAAAACTAGGAAGGTCCTTAGCCATTTATTTCAAATTATTAATTAATAAAAAGAAATATAATAAATATTCAATCAGTAATATATAGAAAACCTAATTAGTTATATTATAAAATTAGATGTTTTAATTATCTTGCAACAATTAAAACATTAATGTTAACACAAAATAAATTTAACATTAATAATTCAACAAACTAATTAATACTAAAACTTTTGGTTAATGGATTTATAACATTATAGTATGTAAAACATTGTAACATTATAATGTTGCATCATATTATTTTTGAATAAATAACATTAAGTATTAACTAATGTCAACTAAAATAATTAATACAAAAACGTTTAGATAATAATATTTAATAAATAGCATCATAATACTACAATATTACATTATAATATTTGAATAAATAACATAATCAATAACCCTAAAAAAAAATCGTAATTTTTATATTCAAATAATTTTATGTTGACTTTAGTTACCCAATCTAGTATAATTAATATAAAATTAATAATAAATCATAAAAATATCAACATACAAATATCAATACTAATAAAAATAAAAATATTTAATTAATTAAACTAAATTTATTTATAGACATTATCAAACCTATCGGCTCCATTTATCATCATCTCAACCCTCTCCTATATTTATTGCCCCATTATTATCTGACTTTTTCGCACATCTGATTGTGATGATGAACCACAAAGGTTGGTTCGAAACGTCGATACAATAAAATCATGAATGCAATGAATTCGGAAGACAACACTACACAAAATGAAGATCACAGAAGCCTCAAATCTATAACATTGTTTTAATGTTGAATAAATTGGCAATCCACATAGGAAGGGCACAACACAACCTCAAGAAATTTAAATTGGTTTTATCTTCTCATCTTAACTGTTAAGGGATCTACACTGATACAAATTGGCCTTTTCCACTATGTTTTGTATGCAGACAGTGCCTACGGAATTTCCCTCATTGGGATGGATTGTTTCCTTTGTTGATTGCGAGGTTGATGCATATTTTTAAGTAATGGGAATTATCTACTGAGTCCAATTGCATTGAATAGATATTGGCCTAGATTATTTGAACGCATATTGATATTGCCTTCCTCTTAAGGAAACCAATTTTACATAAAACTTAAGTTTTGATTAAAACGCTAGCACTAGCTACATTGGCACATTGAATGCGTTCCCTTTCATTCTGATGTGAAGCCTTGTTGCCTTCTTGGTAAGGAAACAAGTTTTATGTAAACAACGAATGCATTAGCCTTCATTTTGATGTCACTTCGTGTTGCCTTCTTGGTAAGGAAACTAATTTTTACGTAAAACTTAAGTTTCTATTAAAACCTTAGCACTCGCTATATTGGCACATTGAATGTGTTCGCTTTGATTTTCATGTGACAACTTGTTTCTTTGTCCACTTTCAAGGTTGACACACTTTTGGTGGTATTGGACATTATTTTCCCTTAGCGACAACTTTGAATGGATACATGTCAACCCACTTGGGCTCAACATCATTTGCATGGAATTAGAATCTCCTCTTTCTCCAATAGCTTGTTTATGAGAATCGAATATTATTTATGTAAATCACATGTACCTTACATATTTACATTATTGTAATTTTATTGACTATTAATGTTTACATTATTTTAATTTTATCCATTATTAATTAATTATTAATGTCATGTGCAGAGGGAGCTATATGAGCTTATTGACGATAGGAATCCATAAGCACTACTCTTATTTTAAAGCTTTTATTTACAACGAGAATTTATTTATTTACGTATTTCAAATTGTTTTCCCAACTAATAATTATTGGTCATTGCATATTGAGATTACATGTTATTTGTTCATAGGTTAATAACTAGCACAAATGTGATTGATCTCCACTATTTAAATTTTTTATTTTTTTAAATCTTTACTTTAAAATCATCTATCATATTGATATTTTTTCTTTCTTTAATAAGTTCAATACTTTTTAAAACCACAATAATTAAGTTGAAAACTAAATATGCAATGTATGCTCATCATTTATTTCATGAAGATTGACCCATTTTACAAGCTCTCTAATAAATTTTTAAGAATAAAATGGCATCTAAAACATCTTGAAAATTTCTCAGTATTGAAACTCAATTTAGTATTGAAGTCAATTACTGTTAACATTATAAATGACAACTAATAATCCTTTCCTTCGGAACACATAATATAATGGGAAGTGTGGGAACTTATAAAAGCTCTCAAACAAATTATGGATAGATTACAAATTTTCCCCTTTTAAATCTGAAAATTGACTCCATGGTCTAATATATAATTATTGAGAAATGTGGATATGCTAATTGAGATCCCTCGAGCATATCTATTTTATAGCAGCGTTGTGCTTCTTCATAAGCTTCACATAACATGAGGCATTGTCAACTACTAACATGTTTTTCTAATATGCTAATAAGGTTCACACAATTTCACAATATTTCCACTTCATAAGCAAAGATCTGAATCATAATTTTATATCAACGTGTTTGAAAATTGTTGTTTTTTTGACGACTTTTGCCTAATAGCCTCCTTTCGTTAGGCCAACCCATGCAAGAACGTGCATTTTACTAAACTCTCACAAATTGACTTTCATTGCAAATGTGTTTACTTCATATTTCGAAGTAGCTAATCAACACAAGCTTTCACCAACCATCCCAACATCTTTCAATACAATAACTTGTATATGAATATACTTTGTATAAGAATAAGAAGAATAATTTAGTTTGGTTTAAAAAGAAGATATAGATGAAGCCTTGATTTAGGTTTTATGGTAGTAAATGTAATTGAAAACATTTTGCTGTAATTTTCCATTGTTGAACCTCTATATCTATTTATCTTTTATTTTGAAAATGTGATATCCTCTTAAACAATTACTATTTATCTTTTATTTTGAAAATGTGATATCCTCTTAAACAATTACTATATAATTTGTTTATTTTACGTTGTTTATTTATTTATGTTGGACTAGAAGAAATTTGTTGTTTAATGTATATTATTTTGAAACTAATTTTATAATTAATATTAAGAATTTAAAAAATATAAATTTTTATGTTGGAGTAGAAGAAATTTTGTTGTTTAATGTATATTATTTTTGAAACTAATTATATAATTAATATTAAGAATTTTTTTAAAAATATTTAAAATTCAAAAATAAATTTTTTAATTAAAAAAATGTGTATCATATGTAATTGGTAGAATACGAATTTAGAAAATGTTACATTAAAATAAATAACACTCTTTTAATTTTAACTTATGAGATGTGCTAGCTAGATTTTTTAGTAACCTTTATTTAAGGTCCATGGTAAAAAGCTTACTCAAAATATAAATTTGCAAAAGCATTAAACCGCACGCAGCTTTTGAATAGTATTTTAAGAAATTCACTAAATAATCAATTTAATAATAGATTATTTTTAGATTTATAAGCATTTTTTATTCGTTATTTTAGGTTTATATGCATTCTTATTGGAACTCGAATATTAACCTAAATTATAATTACTAATTATTTATTTGCATTTATTACGGATTGTAAGTTTTTTGGAATTAGATTTCATTAGAAACTTTTAAATATAATGTATACAAATACTAATAACATAGATGGATTAGTTTAATAAATGTTTTATTTATTTCTCATATCTTATATATATATATATATAATTTTGATAATTCCATAGTTATTGTGGACCCTGACTATAATATTCTTTCACTCTTCTTTCATAACATGTGTCCTTTAGAGAAAAGCACAAATAGATGGAGAAGCATAAATATCATGAATCGCCTTATGATTCTTTCAGTTCTTTTTTTGCAGAAGAACTACAACCTTACATAGAGCAATATTTAGATTTTGATTCTTCAGAGTGTTTATGTTCTAAATCTGAAAAATGTGCCTCTCAAGTTCACTATGATTCTGATTCAGAATATATAGTGACTCTAATGAAGAAGGGGAGAAAATCAAACCCTAGAAAGAAAAAGTTCTTATGGCTGCTACTGAAGAAGATGAATTGAAGATTTTATCCCAGATAAGAGCCATGGAAGATGGAGAAATGAAAAGCCGCCTGACTAAAGCATTCATGGATTAGCTGAAATCCATCGCTTCAAAGAATTTAGGTAAGAAGCCTTTATTTATTGATGCTTCATATGAAAGAAACACAAAATCATTTCAAAGGCATCAACAAAAACCTGACAGAGTGAGATCACTCACTCTAGGAGAAGTGAGTCGCGAGATCCACAATCTCAAGACAGAGATTTCTGAAATGAAAGCTTAAATTGTAGAATTGAAGAAAGGAAAATAGGTGGACAAAGAAGAAGCAAATAATGATCAGTCATGGGATACTGCTCAATATAGCAGTAATCAAGAAGTTCAAGTTGTTGAAGGAATTAAGGATCCAAATTTTGGATTCAGAGATATGAGATTTCTATCTCTTACTAGCAACATCAGTTAGAGTAAATATCTGCATAAAAGTACAAATGTTTGAAATGATTGCTCTTCTTGATTCAGGAGTAGATATTAATATCCTCAATATAAAGAATATACCAACAAAACACTGGGTTGCTGCAGAAAGAGAAGTGCTAGGTTTGGGTAACAAAAAGCTCCAATATAAGGTACCCAAAGCCTCTCTCTGTTTTGAAATTCACTGTGTCTATTTAAAATTTGCTCTAGCGGACATTCCAGTAGACTGCATACTTGGAAATGTCTTTTTGGCAGCAGTAGAGCCTCATGGCTCACTTAGACTCAAAGGAGGAAACGCTGGTTATTTCATATCAGTCCCGACATCTAAAGGGACAAGGAGAAAATTGAACTTCCATATATTTCCAATCCAAGAATCTCCATAATGGTCCAAAGTATGTAGAATTTGGACAGGGCTGAAGCCAGATTGTCAGACTTGAAAGATCTAAAATCTACTCTTAGAATAGAAGAACAACTCAAATTGCCCTAAGTAAGAAGCAAGATTGAAGATTTGAAGAAATAGATAGACGATGAATGATGCCATGAAGAACCTAATGCTTTTTGGCATAGGAAGCAGCACACAGTTGAACTCCCTTGTAATAAGCCTCGTTGAACCAATATGTCCTCATCGCGTGGATTTTAAAGTACTTATATACTGATATATTTATCCTCAGAAATTTTATGTTATTAAAGTTGTCACTAGTCTATTAAAATTCTCATTAAATTTGATAGTGAGCTTCCTAACAATTCCATCTGACTAATGCGTGTGTCATGTTATGTTAAGTGTTTTAAAATAAGGTGTAAATTTGGTATAAGATCCTAGCAAGATAGGAATCAAATTTGTACTTTGGATTCAATTCGTTTAATATTAATTTTAATTTGAGAATTATTTATAGGTTAAAATATAAAATTTCAATTTAGTTATTTTACATACTAAATTATTAAATAATTTAATTAATAATATTATTGACATTAATATTATTACTATAAATAATATTAACATTAAATAATAGTTTGATGATGAACCATATTTGTTGGTTCAAAATGCGTTGACCAAAAAATTCTCTCATGTGATTTCTACCGAAAGACTTTGTTTAATGATGATGATGATGATTATGGTTAACGTCCGCTGAGACCAAATAATGATCTATCGGACCTAAAAAGACAAATTATTTATTTCGATTTAAGATTTTATTCCTATGCTCAAAAAGCTTGGAGAGAAGCCTCCCGAGTTCACTATAATTTTGGCATTGTAAAAGGCTAGGAAGGTCAGTATTGTAACAAAGGTTGTGAAATTGAGATCTAATGTGGTTGTAAGCAGGGCACTCTAAGAGGAAGTGGTTTTCATCCTTGATGCTCCTATTCTCACAAATATGGCAGATCCTTTCCATCCATGGCGTTTTAGGAACTGCCCAACGACCAGTTTCACTATGGAGCTCATGAGAATTCGTTCTAATCTTTGCTATATTAATTTTCTTCTTTGAGCTAGTTAAAATAGAGAGATACTTTTGATCTTCAATGATGGGGTTGATGACCTTCTTATAATAACTTAACTTTCTTTTAGACGCTAAATCTTTCTCACACCACAATTTTTCTTTGAACTTAGAAGTAACAATATCTTTAATGTTATTTATGTTTTACAAAGCATCATTCTCATTGATCTCCCAATAGTTTAACCAGGCGTGTCCTTATGCCAACCTCGGTTAAGCCTTAGGTGGTATTGGCTGGAATTTAAAGCTAGCTTAGGAAGTCTATGATTGTCTATGTTATTGAGCTTGTGCTTGTACAACAGAAACCTGAGCATAGCCAAGCTCTCAATAGGAGAAAGACCTGCTTCTATAAGGAGAATAGGTTAGGGTGTATTACTTTTAATTTTCAGGTTATAAGTTATAAAACGCTTCTGGATTTGCTCAATCTTTCTCCATGATTCTCTGGAGATGCT
>APFE030284363.1:15577-38221 GCA_000404065.3 Pinus taeda
ACATCATTAGGATTTGGGCAAAGTTTCAGACCAACTAATGTGGTTCATCTTCAAGATAAAGGTGTTTCGACCTTTAATTTGAGGAAGAACCAAATTAGTTGGTTCGAAACATCTACCGAATCCAAATGATATAATTTATGCTGGTCTATTATTATTATTATATTATTAATATTCATATTAATTAATAAATTCTAATATTATTATCATTAAAAATAATAATCTTAAATATTATAATATAAAACCCTTTGGTTCAATATTATTCCCTTTGGTTTATAATTCCTTGGCTTTTAAGTATTAATTCCTTGCATTTATTAGTCCCTTGGGTGTATAATATCAATCCCTTGGGTTTATTAATCTAAATGTTCATATTCCTAAGGTATAATATTATCCATAGGGTTGATAATATTAATTGTAGGGTTTAATATAAATCTCTTGTGTTTATAATCACGGTCAACCATGGTCCAATGTCACATTGTGACAAATAATGTCTCGATATGAAAATCAACCATGTTCAACCATCATCAACCATGGTCCACCATCTTCAACCATGGTCAACTATGGTCAAATGTCGCATTGTGACAAATATTGTCTCAAAATGAAAATAAATTATGTTCAATCATGGTCAATATGAAAATCAACTATGGTCAATCATGATCAACCATGGTCTAATGTCACATTATGACAAAGGTTGTCTCAATATCAAAATCAACCATTGTAAACCATCATCAACTATGGTCAACTAAGGTTAATCATTATCAACCATGGTCCAAATTCACATTGTGAAAAAGATTGTCTCAATATGAAAATTAACCATGGTCAACCATGGCCAATCATGGTCAGTGATCACCAATAGCAATGGTCACATTGTGACAAAGATTGTCTCATGGTCCCACATCACATTGTCACAACCATGGTCATCTATGCCCAACCATGGTCAACCATGGTCCAATGTCACATTGTGACTAAGATTGTCAAAATGAAAATCAACCATGGCCAACCATGATCCAATGTCACATTGTGACAAATATTCCCTTAATACCAAAATCAATCATGGTCAACCATGATCCAACATTGCATTATAAAAATTATTGTCTCAATATGAAAAACAACCATGGTCGACCATGGTTGACATGTTTTGGGTTTATAATATTTATATTAGGGTTTATATACCTTGGGTTTACAATATTAATCATTTGGTTTTTTGGGTTTTTGGGTTCTTTTGTTTTTAGTATTAATCCCTTGTTTCTATTAGTTCCTTTGGTTTATAATATTAACCTCTTAGGTTTATTAATCTAAGGGTTCATATTCCTATGGTATAATATTATTCATAGGGTTTAATATTGATCCCTTTGGTTTATAATCCATTGGGTTTATAATATAAATTCCTTGAGTTTATAAAATGAATCATATGATTAATATTCCTAAGGTTTAATATTGATCCTAGGGTTTAATGTATTCCCTTGGGTTCTTAATGTTAATCCCTTGGGTTTATAATATTAATGATAAGGTTCATGATGTTAATCTTGGGTTTAATGTTTTTTTTGGGTTTATAATATTTATGTTAGGGTCTATATCCCTTAGGCTTATAATTTTAATCCCTTATGGTTTATAATATTAATCCCTTAGGGTCTACATACCTTGGTCAATCATGGTCAACCATGGTCTAATGTCACATTGTGACAAAGATTGTCTCGATATGAAAATCAACCATGTTCAACCATCGCCAACAATTGTCATTCATGGTCAACAATGGTCAACCATATTCAATCATAGTCAACCATTGTCAAATGTCGCATTGTTACAAAGATTGTCTCAAAATGAAAATCAATCATGGTTGGTCATGGTCAATATGAAAATCAACCATGTTCAACAATGGTCCAACGTCACATTATGACAAAGATTGTCTCAATATCAAAATAAGCCATCGTCAATCATCATCAACCATGGCGAATCATAGTACAACATCGCATTGTGACAAAGGTTGTCAATATGGAAATCAACCATGGTCCATCATGTTCAACCATCTTCAACCATCTTCAATCATGGTCAACCATTATCAAATGCCGCACTCTGAAATCATGGTTAATATGAAAATCAACCATGTTCAACCATGGTCCAACATCACAATGTGACAAAGATTGTATGAATATCAAAATCAACCGTCATCAATCATCATCAACCATGGTCAACCATTGTCCAACGTCATATTGTAACAAAGATTGTCAATTTAAAAATAAACCATGGTCAATCATGTTCAACCATGGTCCAACGTCACATTCTAATGGAGATTCCCTCAATATAAGAATCAATCACGGTCAATCATGTTCCAACGTCGCATTGTGACAAATATTGTCTCAATATGAAAATAAATCATGGTCAACGATGACCAACCATGTTTGTTTTTAATATTATTATTATAATATTAATCATAGGGTTTATAGTCCCACCATTTAACATTAAGCCTAGTGCTTACAAGATTAATCCCTTAGGTTTATTAATTTTAGGTTTTATATTCCTAGGGTTTAATAGGCTTCTTAGGGTTTTATGTTATTCTCTTGAGTTTATAATCCACATTGTGAGAAAGCTTGTCTCATTATGAAAATCAACCATGTTCAACCATCGTCAAACATGGTCATCCATGGTTAACCATGGTCAAACTTCAAATTATAACAAAGGTGGTCTCAATTTGAAAATCAACCATTGTCACCCCTGTTCAACCGTGATCAACCATGGTCAGATGTCACATTGTGAAAATGATTGTCTCAAAATGAAAATCAATCATAGTCAATATGAAAATCAACGATGGTCAATAATGGTTTAATGTCACATTGTGACGAAGGTTGTCACAATATCAAAATCAACCATCGTCAACCATCATCAAATATCATCAACTATGGTCAATCATTATCAGCCTTGGTCCAACTTCACATTGTGAGAAAGATTGTCTCAATATGAAAATCAACGATGGTTAATCATGGTCAACCATGGTCCAACATCACATTGTGACAAATATTCTCTTAATACGAAAATCAATCATGTTCAAACATGATCCAACGTCGCATTTGGATAAATATTGTCTCAATATAAAAAACAACAATGGTCAACCATGGTCAACCATGTTTATTTTCAGGTTTATAATATTTATATTAGGGTTTATATACCTTGGGTTTATAATATTAATCCTTTGGTCTGTTGGGTTTTCAGTATTAAACCCTTATTTTTATTTCTGCCTTTGGTTTATAATATAAATCCCTTAAATTTATTAATTTAAGGGTTCATATTCCTATGGTATAATATTATTCATAGGGTTTATATTAATGCTAAGGTTTAATATTGATCTTTTGGATTTATAATTTATTAGGTTTATAATATAAATTCCTTAAATTTATAATATTAATCATATGATTTATATTCCCAAAGTTTAAATATTTATCTTAGAATTTAATGTTATTATGTTTAAATCCCTTAAATTTTTAATATTAATCTCTTGAGTTTATAATATGAAATAAAAAAAATAAACCAAACAAAACAAAAGAACAAGTAAACTGATACTTCTTTCATGTTATCACGCTATCTCCACCTAATGTATCCCACCATATTCCATTACACTATAAAGAAATGGAGTTGTCTATAATGCGACTTTTTGGAGATTCCGGTGACGGAATTCGGCGGAAGAAATGAGGTTAAATCTTGATTTTTAAGTAGTTAAAATGGTTTTTTAACTGCATATTTGGATTCAGCGCCCTGAAAAACCCCTGGGAGCCATTGATTGTGCAGAAACTAGCTATCAAACTTGGGATTCCAATGAATTGCTGCCGGATTTTGACCGAAAAAATCTGCCGGAAAGGCTTTCAAAAGGTCGCGTTATAGACTACTGCTAAAGAAATTACGGTTCATTAACGCTTACCAAGGAAGAAAGTTCTTGGTAACTTCTCTTTGAATGAAATTTGCACTACATGACACTTAAAATTGATGAAAAAGCAGAAACTACGGCAATGATACACTGGAAATTTCTTCGTTGAAATGGAGTTATCTACATATGTAGCGAACATATCTGACAACCAAAGCAATATGTAGCGAACATATCTGACAACCAAAGTAATAATGAAAGAGAGAGAAAACTTGATGGAACAATTCATCAGCTATGTATATATGCATACCACAGAGAAATCAAGCTTATTTAAATATGTACCGCGCATACCTTTAGTGTCAGACAAAGAGGTATGATCTTCTCGTCTCCGGCCCAAACATATACCTATTGAGAAATTCCGAAGGCCAAAAGAAAGCCTAGTTTTATCAGTACAGCACGTCTGAGAGAAGCTTATATCGACGACCCAATCCACGTTTGCTAGGGTTTATCTGAGAAGAAGTACATGGCACGTTTCTACAGCTTTCACCAGACAACTCGCAGTCTTGTGTGGGACTCGACGGCTGCTTGTTGCCTCCAAATTTGACACGGATTTTATGCGTGGTCTTAGCATTAGCCTTCCTGAGTTTCTCAGTGGTTACCAATGCAGCTTCCTTCATGGCGCTTGCTTCAGTGGCAGCTAGCTCCTTGGCATTCCTACTATCCATTTCCTCCAATTCAACATTTCTATTCTGTCTCTGATTTTTTTCCTTTTCTTCTAAGTCGAGGCACCAGTCACATACATTTAAGCCGTCTGATTCCAACTGATCAGAGTACAATTTGCTGCAATATCTGCAAGAGTGGTGGCATATGCACAAACAAGAAAAACAGTGTATCATATGAAACCCATGTCGATAAAAGAACACTAGACGCTATGATTCCTGAAATTGCTGTGAAACAGAGACTCACATGTGTTGAAATCGAAATTGCTGTGAAACAGAGATTCACCTGTGTTGAAATCGGTTGTTGCATCTTTGGCATCTGAACAAGCTTTCCTGAAATCCAACGTCGCCACACATGCAGCATTCTCTTCCCTTCCTTATTTTCTTGGTGTTATTTCTAGAGCTGCAACATTGGGTTTCATTTGCTTGGAGATCCACACTATTCGAGCGCGAGCTATTTTTCTCCATGGATGCATGCACCTTGCCCAATGAACCGTCACTCTTATTATAATAGATACGTTATGTTTCCTGAGGCCGTCCGTGGATGCCTAAAAAGATCGAAAGCGCTTCGAAAGTTCTCAGTCAGCATCTCTATAAAGGTCTGGACTCAAACAAAGCCTGCTACATTGGTCCGGTGAAAGACAACTGTGGATCCATTACCTGTCAAAATTCAGAAGGCTTCAGGCATTTGTATCTAATATGAGCATGATATGCTTCAACCCAAAGCAAAAGAACGGACACGTTCCTTGCTTCCTGAAGCAGGACAGGACAGGACAGATTGATGGTAGGCAGTCAACTTTATGATAGCGTTGTTATAGGTATCGGCAGAAGCTGACACAACATTCGTTCTGGAGAAGCGAAAGGTAAGGAGCTGCCAACTTCTTCTGGTGGCTGCATCATGTCATATGGCGTCCTCTCACGATCGTAAATCGGATATGAAGTCTTTCCCGGGCTCGAGCTTCGATTCGTACATTTGGTAGATGCGAACAGGTAAGGAGCTGCCAACTTCTTCTGGTGGGCTGCATCATGTCATATGGCGTCCTCTCACGATCGTAAATCGGATATGAAGTCTTTCCCGGGCTCGAGCTTCGATTCGTACATTTGGTACACAAACACTTGCTTCCTCCGCTTTCATTCGTACATGTGGTAGTTGCGAATGGTTGACACAAACACGTGCTTCCTCCGCTTTTATCCATGTGTTTGCTCGGGTTGGAAGTTGGAACTGTCTTCTCAGCAGTGCATTTCAATTTGGAAAAAAGTATTATAATTTAGTTGTTTATTAGTATTTCAATTTGGTAGAAATTATTATAAGTTCGTTGTTAATCAGTAATTGGGATGGTTACGGTGGTTGTTATCTATCGAAGAAACCACGATACTTGTAATTACCGATGGGTAGTCTGTAATCCACATAATTTAATGCGTTAACGGTTTTTTAAAGAGAGGAGTATCAGTTCTTATCCAAACCAATAAAATTTTAAAATATAAAAATAATTTTCTTTCAAAACCTATAAATTTTATGTTGTTAATCTATTCCCTGAACATATGCCATTTTACGGCATAGAAATACATTTCTTTCCAACTTGGCACGTTAGATCCCAGGAACATCGGCTCTTACTCAAACATACAGCATTTTACGGCATAGAAATATATTTCTTTCTAACTTGGCACGTTACCTATAAATATAGTAGTTGTCTATAATGTGATTTTTTGGAGATTCCGGTGATGGAATCAGGCGGAAGAAATGAGGTTAAATCTTGATTTTTAGCAGTTAAAATGGTTTTTTAATTGCATATTTGGATTCAGCGCCCTGAAAAACCCCTGGAACGATTGATTGTACATAAACTAGCTATTAAACTTGGTATTCCAATAAATTGCTGCTAGATTTTGACCTGAAAAATCCACCGGAAAGACTTTCAAAAAGTCGCATTATAGACTACTGCATAAATATATCCCATGGAATTTGGGTATATAACAAAGCGTACCATCAAAAAGGCAGAACATATCGTGTTGGTGGATCTGTTTGATTTTTAATTCAGTCAATGAAATCGGTGCACGAATTGATATTTGTGAAAGTTCCACCTCTTTTTAGCAAAGGCGCGTGAAATGCTAAACCAACCATGCCATCATGCCAGGTCTAACCATTATGCTTTTTTGTCTTTTTACGAAAGGCGTGTGAGTTTTCAAATACTAAACCGATCATGCCATCATGCCAGTTCTAACTATAATGCTTTTTTGTTTCATCGAAATTTTGGTCATATGTGAAAAAATTTGATAGGGATTTTTGTAAATCTATGTAAAAATTGTCAAACTTCATAATTTTAGGTGTTTTAAAAGTCTTTGGTAGTGCTGAATCTATTTCCGACATCAAAAACATGATTCAAACATGGCCTCTACAAGGTTTTTTGAATTTTTTTACTCGGATTCCAGCCATTTTTGGCCATTCGGGTGATTCTTCCGCCTACGTAGATGACTCCATAGTTATTGTGTCGACATAGTACGTTGGGGACACATATTGCAATTTAGCGACTGGGAAAATTTTTTGGTGCAACACTTAATATACGTCGACTCTAATCACAATGCTTTTTTGCCCTAAAAATTATGGAAATTCTGGTCATAATTGATAAAATATGGGAGGATTTTTCTAAATCCAAGTTATAGTTGTCAAAATTCAATATTTTGGGTGCCCTAGGGGTTTTTGATGGTGCTGAATCCATTTCCACCATCAAAAACATGAGTCAAACGCTACTACTACAAGAGTTTTTGAATTTTTTTTTGCCTAGATTCTGACCACTTTTGGCCATCCTGACAATTCCTCCACCTCCATAAACAACTCCTATATTTTTTTGGTGCTTAATTTTCACAACAAGATGAATAAATTCCCATACAACTTTGATGGGGGACTAAAGAGGAAAAAAAGTTGTCCCTAGAACTTAACATAAACCACACACGACATCTATATGCGAGTATGGGTAGAGTACTTGAGTCGATGTGTGAAGCTCTGTGAGTCTCGCCGTTTTAGGTTTTATTCCGAGCGGACATGACACATACACTACTACTGAAAATACTAATGGGATGGATGAGAATTAGGAATAAACTAAAATTGTAGAAATTGGATTTCCTTTTTGGTGATAATTTTAAGTTTCAAATGAGTGTTTACCATTGTATTGAAGTTAAATTTTGAACATTTACACTATCTTATTTCACATCAAATAATATTACATATAAATACATTTAGTATTGTCTCAAGATAGGTAAATTAACTTGGACACACAATCACTTCGTTGAGAAAATATCTCAACCACACACTAATCTAGGAAACATCTAGATATAACAACCATAAGGAATAGGAACATACTCCTATAAATAGAATGAATCATAACTCAAATAAGTAGGAATTACAATTTCTAGGTCACCCCCTTAATGACTACTTGTCTCGATCTCAATATGCAAAATCTAGTTGTGCTCAAACATGACAAAATAATATGTCAACATCCATATAAAGGAACAACCATCCACCAGAATGCATGGGTGCTAACTACTGCAACCACCAACCTACTAGGATGCCCTTCGCATACATGGTTCTATCAACCATTATAACTGCATACATGTACCTGTACTTACAAATCCCCCTCCATCATCATCATGGGTTATATCGAATTACCCATAACCATGGTTGGTACATCCAAGATGAGATGGAGTTCCTAGACATCTCCTAGCTCGGCACAACGTACCGATACGCTATCAAGATCGAGCAGAAGTTTAAATAGAAGAATCGATACTTTGGATCCGCGAATCCGAAGCAAGGGAAAGGCTTCCCCAAACCGCAAAACCAAGGACAAAACCAAGATGCTATGACCTAAGAAAACTCATCGAAGCTGCAAGAAAAGTACAACACCATGAAGTCAAAGGATACCAGAAAATGGTGTGAATTCCATAAGAGCCCCACTCATAACACAAGTGAGTGTCAGATGAAGTAATCGTTGGTGGTTGAATTGAAAGCTTCAAAATCATATGCATGTTCCAACCTTGAGTCAGAACTCAAAAAGATGAATGACAAAGGGAAGTAGATCGTTGATGTGGAGCCCAATGCCACTATTGCTACCGCTAAGATCCAAAAGAATGTGCTCGAAGATCCCGAGGAAGGGGAGCATTTTTTCCACTCACAAATGTGGGTGAAGGGTTAGCTGTTGCAATTCATTGTCGACAGTGGTAGCCAAAATAACCTGTCATGAAGCATCTGAGCCTACTGACCATACCACACCCCTAACTGTACAACATCGGGTGGCTTCACCAAGGACAAGATCTCCAAGTCTTCCAGTAGTGTCGACTTCCCTATAGCATCAAGCCCTTCATAGATGAGGTATTATGTGATGTTGCACCTCTTGATGTTTGTGATGTATTATTAGGCCAACCATACTTGAGGAAGTGACATGTTGTTTATGAATCAAGGCCTTGTGATGTTATTATTTCTTTGGGTAATTCATTATACAGGATACCTGAGGTAGCCCCACCTATCGCCACCTCTTTGATCTCTACTAAGAAATGCAGTAAGATCGTCTCCTAGACTAGGAAATTCATTTTCTTTCTAGTTCACTCTCAAAGTAAGGGGAATATCATAGCCACATCCATGGCCCCCAGGAAGGGTTCTTCCACGTAGTAGAAGTAGAGGGATGTTGTCATGAAAGAATATAGGAACATCTTCTCCTCACCCATAGGGGTACCGTTGCACTGTCATGTCAAGCATTCCTTCGATTTGACTCCCGAAGCACCTCTACCCAACATGCCGATATATCACCACTCCATTGTCTAAAATGCCAAGTACAAGTAGCGACATGATTAACATCGGGTGCCATGCAAGTTTTAGGTGGGCGACAACGTCTGGTTGCATTTGCAGAAAGAACACCTTAGAAGAGCCCATCGAAAGCTCATACCATTCTGATATGGTCCTTACAACATTACTAAGGTTGTGTGAAACAATGCTTTGGAGCACAACATTTCCACATTCCTTAGCTTGCACCGAGTGTTTAATGGGACTGCCCTCGACCATGCTTCCCACCATTACTAGACACATCAGAGATTGTAGAACAGCTCATCAGGGACTAAGTTTAGCAGATGTTTCCCCATCTCATGGAGGCACTTAACGCAATGGGGACCATTACTTCCTAAAGGGGGAGGAATGATCCAGGTGGATTTTAGTTGGCACTCGTCTATACCACTTGGACCCCCACAACTATCTTTCAGTTTTTCAGTTTCCTTAATTGTAGCACAATTTACTATTTTTAGCTGTTTTTTGGGTCGTGAACTTTTGGAGCCGTTTTGAGGCCCTAAATGACGTTTTTTGGGAAACCGAGGGCCAACATTGATACATAACCAATGTTGTACATTCAAAAGTTTTAATCCTCGGATAGATATTTATCACGAGGTATTGTACACATCAAACGAAGACTGTATGCCAAAGTTACGACCTCGGGAAGTTGATGTACCAATTTACCTAAATGGGACCCATAGTTTGACGCTTCATCTCCTAAGGTTAGGTTTTTGGATGTTTAGGGTTTTCCATTGTTTCTCAACAATAAATAGGCCTTTGAACCTCATTGTAACATGGTTCAGAGGCATGTAGTCGTCACATCTCTTCTCAGAGATAAACTACCATCGCCTGAGCTAGTGTTATTTCCATTATGTTTGTAAAAATATTTCAGTATTTTATACTAATGAATGAAGTATTATTTCTGCTACATCTCTATATTTATGGTTATCTATGTAATTTGTTGTGTTCATGTTTAAATCCAGATCAATCGAATTACCCATAACCATACTTTGGGTTTTATCAGATTACCCTCAACCATGCCAACAAGGGCTCCAAGCCACCAAGCCTCAACTCTACCACCAAGGCACTCTATTTAGCCACGAAGGCTCAACAAAACCACCAAGGCTCAACTCAGCCACCAAGGCACTCAATTCAGCCACCAAAGCACTCAATTCAGACACTAAGGCTCAACTTTTCCACCAAGGCACTCAATTAAGCCACCAAGTCTCACCACAGACCCAACGTAACTGGGCCTAGCGTTTTCTCGGCTCACCCTTGACCATACCAATGGTTTTCTCGACTGACCCTAAACCATCCCTACAAGAATCCCTGTCGACTTCACTTTCACACGTGGTTTCGTGCTTACCACAAACCAACATTGCACAGAGATTTTCGGCTAACCACAAACCTGCAATTACAAATTGTTTTTATAATTACCATGAAATTTATGGGGGTACATATACCTCATCAGCCTTACATTACACACTTCAACTCTTGGAGTTACCAGTGACATAATTTACAAATTCCACTATAAAACATTACATAGACTTGCTTACTAATACATATGTGATTCACATTACGACATAATAGAGTAAATTCCACAAACACAAACAAACTTTCAAGCCTATTTGGATCATTTGCCAGTCATCTTGGATACACCATACCATTCATATACTGGAACACACCACTGCTTTCCCATTCGAATATCATCTGCTTTATACTTTTGAGTGTTTGGGATCTTCGTTTTTAATTTTCACATACTGGTGTTGGTCTCCATATTTTACTTGTCATGAGTTAGAGTCGCGAACTCTAACAAAATGACTTCATATTGAGGTCAATAATCTAAATATGTATACAAATTTCCGAGACTTATTCACCTTTACCCATACCAAAAAAAATAAAAAAAAATACAATACCAAATAATAATATAAGCATAAGCGATGAGCATGCTCTTATTCATTAAAGCAAAAAGCCTTAAACCAGTAATGCAATATCCATTTTTACAAATCCATAAATAAAAATTTTAAACTTTTCTCTCCACTGTGGACACCACTATACCGAATACTCTGTTGACCATGGCACCGATAAGTTAACCCGTACAATTTATTTATCCCGGGTTTGTCACAGAGCCAGCTGAAGAAAAGTAAGCCTGCAAATGTTCCACACAAGGCCATGCCATTCATTGTTGCCAACACGGAGGAAGTTAAACAACACCTTTTCCCGTTCACACTACACCAGTCGATTCAACAGGGACACACTGCCCAAAACTTTCTATAGCAACTACCTCTGATACAACAACACCTCTATCTCTGGCCCAAGCGGGAAGATTTTCTGATTGAAGGGCTTGATCATAGGGCTCTATGTGCCGTAATCTTCTCCACCTCTTCCCATGACTATTACAGCCGAATAAACCTATTTCTCCACAACTAAACCTGCAATAGCTTAGATCTTTAAGTCTCCACACAACTTTTCACCATTACGCCAAACAAATCCCCAACCTTTAAGCTCATTTTCTTATCCAAATAATCGTTCTTCGTTAAGAGCTGAACCCCAAAAATAAGTCTTCAATAAAATAAAAATTCAAAGAATTTTTTTAGATTTAAGTCGCTAATCTACTCAATTCTTTAAGTCTTGAGCAACTTTGGATCCTGACGTCCCCTGTAGGGATTGGCGAGAAACAGTAAGCAACAAAACTTGACTTTTACAAGCAGACTGCTCCTAAAAGAATGATAGCAATAATTCGTAGATCCAACAAATTTATCTACCCATGTTCACAAGGACTCAACTCATTCACCTGGTCCATGTCTCCAACTGGTGTTGGTTCTTCAACAATGCCAATGCACTCTTCCACAGTTTTCCCACTATGCCCACTCACCAGCTCCCTGTGTAGACACTCCAATGCAGATCAGCCAGACCACAATACTCTTGAAATCAGAGATTTGGTTTGTACATGTTTATAGTCTTGAAATCAAATATTTAAAAATGCATTGACACTTAACCAATGAGCGGCATAATTCATAGTAGAGACGAGCTCCACATGACACACAGTTTCACAAGTTACAATCGCAGCACATCCTTTAATCAATTGACCATGTACAACTCTATTTCATGAGTTGGACAGAAACATGGACCAAACATTGATCCATTGGACTTTAACCGCCTAACTAGATGCACAAATCTGAAAGAAAGTGAAAAACCTGCAATGTCCACACTATAAGAACATATTCAAGGCACAATCAACTAATCTCAACAAAAAATTTAAACACAATACTTGCAGTGTCATCGTCTGCATTAGTTCGATCCACATTCACCCTTCATTCAACACATCACAACTCGCAATACAACTTCGAGTACTCGTCCATGCTCTTTCCACAACTCAACAACAAATAGCTCCAACAACTCTAACTCTAAACAAGTACTTTTATTCTTCGCAGGATTTCCCTGTGCCTCCTGTGAGGGAGTTAGGCCTAGACCCGCTATGATGCCAAGTTAAATTGTGAGCATGCACACTATTTTATTTCACATCAAATAATATTACATATAAATACATTTAGTGTTGTCTTAAGATAGGTAAACTAACTTGGACACACAATCACTTGGTTGAGAGAATATCTCAGCCACACACCAATCTAGGAAACATCTAGATATAGCAACCGTAAGGAATAGGAACATACTCTTGTAGCTAGAATGAATCACAAGGTAGGAATTGCAATTTCCAAGTATTTATGTGTCTATTAATAAGGGACCACATTCAATTAACAAGCTCAGTTTTAGTTTTTCTAGTCATATACTATATAAATTTATTGGAATTTGTTGGAAAATGTAACACAAAGTTTTATGGTTTTGTGTGTTTTAAT
Source organism: Pinus taeda (assembly GCA_000404065.3). Lineage (NCBI taxonomy): Eukaryota > Viridiplantae > Streptophyta > Pinopsida > Pinales > Pinaceae > Pinus > Pinus taeda. Next base: position 28,811 of record APFE030284363.1, read on the forward strand.
TTATCATTATTATTATTATTATTTTCTTTAAAAATGTTTTATTATTTTATTAGAATTGATTGGAAAATGTAACACAAAGTTTTATGGTTTCCTGTTTTTCTTTTTTGTGTTTAAAATGTTAAAATATTTATTGTTAAGTATGAAATTAAAAGCCACATTCCTAGATATCATGAGTTGAGGATAATTTATTTAATAAAAATAAAGGATGCCACCTCTTATGTTTATGATTTGGGAATGGATGTTTTGGTTTAATATAATGGTTGTTAGAGGGGTATCATGAGTTGAGGATAATCTATTTAATTGAGTAGAGGATGCCACTTTCTATTTTGGCATGGATGTTGTGTTATAATTTAATCATTGTTAGAGGCATTTCATTATGGTCTCACATTTTCCTTAATTTTGTTTGTAATTTTTCTTGCAATGTAAGATCACATCAATTGGAGTGGGAATAGTCTTGTATCAAGGATGGGAATATTTGGTCTCTTATGGTCAAAGTAATCCAATGTCATGACCATTCTTATCTCTTCTTTTTTTTTTTTCTTTTTTCTTCTATTTTTTTGTAGCAAGAGCAAAACCTTTTATATCATTAAATCAAAATATCGTTACATAGTCTACACAAGCCGTCTGAAACCAAGAGTTTTGGACAAACAGATCCTAACCAAACACCCTACCCACAAAACCATTCTCAAGTTAGCACATTCAGTGGGGGCCACCTTAAGAGTTGATTTCAAGAAATCCTTCCTTTAAAAACCCCGCCAAAGGGTTTGCCTAACCTCCTAACCCCACCAAAATACCGATTCTTTCCCCACCGTTGATTCGGGCACTTGGATCCAATGGCTTAGAACCATATCACTCCCCCCACATAATCAAACTTTAAGCCGCGATGAAGGGTGGTAAGAAAAACCGACCAAAGCCACGTGTTGAAAGTTCAATGGAATCGTTGCCAAAAAAATAAAACCGCTTACCATGTAAGCTTCGTGCGATCAATGGAAAACCACCGAGTCACAGAAACCACATGAACCCGACAAGAAAAACCAATCCGGTGGTTGAAGAAACTCACGTCCCGCCGCTCCGTTCAAACCATGGACCCATAATCCAAGATTGCCCTGATGAAGTCAAAAGCACCGGCTCGAATCCGTACTGGAATATAGGCGCCCAAAGGAAAAACTTTGGTAGAAAAGCCAAAGTAAGAGGTAGAAGAATCATTGACTGGGGAAACTTCATTCCTACCTGAAACCTTCCCACGATATCGAACCACTTCAATGTCCTCTGCCACTTGCTCATTGCAGAGTACCTTTAAATAGTTTTGGGGCATATCCTGCCACTTCTTCACCATCCTGCAATCCTCATTGTTCACACCTTGGTTGGCTATAATGTCCACAAGCTTATTAGCATTTCTACGCACATGATTGAAACTAAAAGTACATAGTCCTTGAAGGTGTGCCTGAATCCTTTAATAAACCTGGATTAGTCTCCAATGATTTGAGACTTTCTCTAGTTTAGAACCACAACTAATTCTTTTTACAGTGTTTATGGTTATTTCAGAGTCTACCTCTATAATGACATTTAGACTGCAATTTTGCCTCAGGATCTCTAGGCAATGCTCCAGAGCCATTAGTTCTGCCATGTTATTGGTTGCTTTACCTAAATGGCTGTGGCAGATTAAGATGATTCTACCCTCTTCATTTCTTAAAACTCCTCCTAAACCAGCTAGTCTCGGATTACCTTTTGAGGCTCCATCAATATTAAATTTTAGGTAGTTTTTTGGAGGAGGGTGCCAGAAATATTTCTCTATATTAATTGCTATATCCTTTTTTCAAAGCCCTTGTGGAATGATCTCATCCAATCCCAGCAATCTGAGAGCTCTCAACTCCTTTTTTAAGAGAGGATTCTCTGGGAGATTGCACACTGTGGTACTAACTATTTCCCTGATCTACTTCAAAATCAAATCAAATAGCTTCTGAGGGTTGGCCTTTTCACTCTTGAAGATTCTTTTGTTTCTTTCTTTCCACACATTCTAGATAATGAATCTTGGTGTGAAAGCCCAAGCTAAATTAAGAGCGTTATTCTCCGAAAATATCCTTCTCCATTTATTTAGGGTATTAGCAATACTCCCTCTATCCCTATCTATTTGTTGGAAAATGTTGGAAAAACAATTCCATAGCGAGGAGGTGTAAGAGCAACAATTGAGAATGTGCTCCATAGTCTCCTCTTGCTCTTCACAAACTTGACATCTAGAAGGTCCCAAGGCACCCTTTTTCTAATATTGTCCCATGTTAATATTTTCTTATGGTGAACCAACCACATAAAAAGCTTGATCTTCATCCATCCTTGGTACATCTAGAGTTACTTCCAGGATTTTTCTGGAACACTGGACTCTAGCCCAAGGAGAATATTCTTTGCCTCTTTGAGATTAAAGGTACCTTTATTGCTGTTACCCCATCTCAATTGATCCTGCTCCTCTGTGACCAAGATCATCCTTTGTTTTAGTATGCTTCTGTTGTTAGGAGGTGGTTATTTCTGCAGTCAATGTTACTCTAGCTTCTCCACTTCCCCTGTACCTGAGAGATGTCCCAAAAATCTCTTACTTTGTTTAACCCTTGGGAATCTATTGCCTGTTTGAGACTTAAAAAGTCCTCTTTTAACAACACTGGTTCTTGTTTCCATTTGTCCTCCCAAAAGAGTGCTTGATCACCTTCTCTAATTTCCCAGAAACTGTGTTGTTTCACTATTCTTCTATTCTCCCAAGCCCTGTTCCAAGTGTGTGAGCCCCTTATGTTTCCAGACATTCTTATGATATCAATTGTGTGCCAAGAGCTGGAATATTTTTCTTTCTAGATCCTTGCCCAATGGGATTTTGACTCTTGCACCCATCGCCACCAAAACTTGGCTCCTAGCACTTTATTAAGAATATCTTGATCATCTAAGCCTAGACCCCCATGGCTTTTGGGTTTGCAGATTTTTTCCTAGGAAACCAAGGCCCATTTCTTCCTAGTTTCCTCCTTACCCCATAGAAAAATCTTTTTGAATATTTTTGATCTGCTCTAAGACACCTTTGGGAGCTGGAAGGGCTGATAACATGAAAACCAAGATAGATTGTAGAATTGCCTTTGTCAGAACAAGCCTTCCAGCCAAGTTTAAGGCTCTAAAGGTCCATTTTTTAACTTTATCTTGTAACTTATTTAGCACAGGTTCCCAATACTTTTAAGCATTGGTTTTTCCACGAGAGTCACTCCCCGATATTTTGAGGGGAGGGAGTCCCTTTGGAAGCCAAGGATCGTTGAGATATTTCTTTGAATGGAAATGTTAGTGTTAAAGAAGAAAATTTTTTATTTTGAAAGATTAACTTCTAGACCTATTGCCCTTGCAAAAACATTGAGGATTTGATTGTAGGAAGTAGCTTCTTTGACTGTGGGAATACCTTGCAACATGTTGTCATCTACAAATTGTTGATGAGTAAGTGACTGTCCATTCTTGGTTACTTGAAGACCCTTGATTTTGCCCATGTCTTTAGCCGGCTTGATGGCCCTACCAAGTCCTTCCATCATAAAGATGAAGAGAAAGGGGGAGAGTGGTTCCCCCTGTCTTAGGCCTCTAGAAGGAAAGAATATATCAGAGGGAGAGTTGTTAACCAAAATTGAAAAGCTGGATGTAGTTACAAGATCCATAACCCATTTGACCCAATTGTGATCAAACCCAAAGGATATGAGAATCTTTTTGATACAAACCCAGTTGACCTTATCATAAGTTGTGGCAATATCCAGTCGCATGATCATCCCAGCCTGTTTTTTGCTTATGAGAGAGTGAACCACCTCATGGGCTTGAATAATGTTGTCCAAAATTTCCCTACCCTCTACATACCCAGATTGCTCCTCTGACACTAATGTAGGGAGGATATGTTTGAGTCTGTTAGCCACTACTTTGGATATTATCTTGTAAACCACATTGCATAAAGTTATGGGTCTATACTTGTTTGTTGTTTGAGCCCAGTCTTGTTTGGGTATCAGGGAGATAAAGGAGGTATTGAGGGCTTTTAGGATAGTTTTACTACCCCTAGAATCTTGAAAAACATTTAAAATATCCAGTTTAACTATATCCCAACAAGCTTTGAAGAAATCCACATTAAAACCATATGGGCCTGGTGCTTTTCCATTCTGCATTTATTTGAGTACTTCGCTAACCTCCTCTTCAGTTATTGGACTGTTTAGGTTAATATTGTTCTCTCTAGACACCAACTTAGGGATATATCTTATGATTTTCTTTATTGATTCTTCCCCGTCTGGATTGTTTTCTCGTGAAATGTCTCGAAAATGCTGAATAAGCACCTTTTCAATTTCCTTATGTGTGTTCTGAGTCTCTCCCTTCTTATCCTTTAATTCCGAGATTCTTTTGAATGCTCTATTGGCCATGGTGGATTTGTGAAAAAAACTCGTGTTGCGCTCTCCTTCTTTGAGCCATTGCACTTTGGATTTTTGTCTCCAGAATATTTCCTCTTGTTTACATAGGTTTTCCCATTCATGGTGAAGTTTGTCAGACTATTCAATTTTGTCATAGTTAAAGCCTTCTTGGATCAACTCCTGGTTGAGTTCCTGAATTTTGTTTTCCACTGATTTTTTATTCACAAAAATGTTATTGAAATCCTTTTTATTCCATTCTTTAAGTCTAGAGTTAATATGCTTTAGTCTTTTATGCAGGAGAAACATTTTAAATCCTTGGATCTGCAAATCCTCAACCCACCATGTTTTGATATTACTCAAGAAATCCGGATGGGAGAGCCAAATGTTTTCAAATCTGAAGGGTCTATTCCTTGGAATATCCAAACCTTTAATTTCCAATTGAATCGGCTAGTGATCCGAGCCTCCAAAGGGAAGAATTTTTGTTGTGATTTCATTATTTATAAGCATAAGTTCCTCTGATATCATGAACCTGTCTAACCTAGAGGCCACCTGAGCTTCCCCTCCTCTCTTGTTGTTCCAAGTAAAAATTTCATTGTATGAGTCTGAGTCAACCAATTTCAAGTTCTCTGTGAATGATTGAAATGTTAATGAGTCTTTGTTTAGCACTCTAGTTCCTCCTTTCTTTTTTGAAAGAGATTTGATCATGTTAAAATCCCCTCCCAAGGTCCAAGTGATGCCATTTTGTCTGTCCCTGAGATCAGTGAGGGATTCTAGCAATCTGAGCTTATTCTTTATTCTTTGAGGACCATAAAAATTAGTGACTAGAAAGGATTCAAAAACCCAAACTGGTTGGATGACTGCTGATAAGTAGTTTCTGCATGCCTTTGCATCTAATACACTAACTTTTTGGGGGTTCCAGAGAGTGAGAATACCCCCCGTTGTGTTAGCTGCTTTAACTTCTAAAAACTCAAATCTATGAAGCCATTTGCTATGGATTGATTTTATTTTCTAGATGGAACACTTCATTTCCTGAATGAAGATAATATCGGGCATTTCTTGTTTCATTCTAAAACTCAGCATTCTTTGCTTTCTTTTACTACCTAGACCTCTTATATTCCAAGATGTAAACTTCATGATTAAATATTTGTGAAGGAGTAACTAGTTAGGTATTTCATCTTACCTGAGTCTATCATAAGCTTTCCACACTCCATTAATAGCTCCTTCTACTTTTTTATGCTCCTTTTCTTGCCTGCATTTCTGGATGCTACTCCTGGATTTGATTTCATTGTTTTCACACCTCTGCACTCCACTTCGATGTTTCTTCCTTTAAATACCCCCTTTTCCTGAGTTTTCCACAAGAACAACTGATGTATTCTATTGCATTCATCTTGAGGTAATGAATCTAACCCTGCCATGATTCCCTGATGTAGAAATCCTTCTAGATCTAGGTTTTCTTTATCTACAATTTCCTGAAGTTCATGATCCTCCAGATTTGTTTCACTCTGTGTCATTTCCTGGTCCATCTCTAGCACTACTTCATTCATCATATTTTCTTCCTCACTATTAGTATTTTGTACTGGAGTGTAGTTTTCCCCTTTCTCCTTTTCTTGAGGGTTGTTCTCCATAGCCTGGTCTTCGTTTGGCATGTCTTCCATCCCTAACAAAGATTGGAATTTATTCTGACTGGCCTTTTGCTCCTCATTATGTTGTTGCTTTGGTTATTTTTTACTTCCTTTTCCTCTGCTTGATACTTTCTGAAAGTTTTTAGTGTCTTTCTTTGCTTTTGATTTACTTTTGTCTTCTGCTTTATCGAGAGTGCAGTCTTTGATTAAATGTTTGTGTTCATGGAATTTATGGCATCTGAACGGAATATGCTCATAGTCCACCGTTTGCACCCATTCCTCATCTAAAACTTCCAAGATAACTTTGCCTGGAAGAGCTCCTGAAAGATCCATCTCCACACAAATCCTTGCATAGGAAGTATATTTACCCCTTCCGCTGGCTTCCGAGGCTTTGATGAAATGACCTAGTTTATTGCCTATAGCCACAAGTGATTCCTATTGCCAATAATCCATGGGTAGAGAAAAAAGCCTTACCCAAATAGGAATTGAAGTGAAAGTTTCCCGCTCTGGAACAAAGTTCATCACCCAAGGGCGCATATAGAGGCCCACTGCTGCAAAAAAGTAGGGCCCTCCTTTGAATATTCTATCTTTGTCTTCGATGTTTGTAAACACCACTGTGAAGAAACCCTTTGACCCAAGGTGTAGATCGATACTACCCTTAGGTTTCCAATGGTATTTGATCCAAGTTCGCAAAGATTTTTCAGTGGGCCATACTCCCATGAATTTGAAAATGATGGCGTAAGTCTCCATATGTTCCCTGTGCTCCTGCAGTGCCATATTATTTAAAACTACTCTCGAAGTGATTTTCGCTCTAGGTCTACATGGTCCATTTTGTTTAACGTCCTCTTTCTTTTTTTCCTAGTTTTTTTCTTCTTCTTCCTTGTCCTTTGTGTTGCTCTTTTCCTTGGACTCTGCCCCATCTATCTCCTTTTCCTTACTTCTACTTTCTTCTTCCCCTGAACCTCTGACATTACTTAGAAGTGACTTGCCTCTGTTGGCCACAACATCTTTGTAGGAGGGAGTGGAGCTCCCTCCTCTACGGGCCTCCATTAGGGTCAGAGTCTACGTATCTCAGAAACTCTGTGTGATTTTTTCCTTCCTTGTTGCTTAGGTTCCACCTAACGAGAAAAATCATCATGACCATTATTATCACTAGGAGCTTTCTATGGATATATTTTGTCGGGTCTAATTGTTTCACTCCTAATTTCTATATTTTATTATGTCATTCAAGATGGATCTAAATCCAACTTAACTATTTCTCCTGTTCATTTTCTCTCTCACCTCTTCTAGTGGTTTCCTCGAAGCTCCTATCTCCACCTTCTCACTTCCCCTATCCTTTAAAGCCTCTCTTCCTCCTTGTCTCTAACCCTCTCACTTTCAGTTTCCCATTGGCTTTAATGGGGATTTAATTTTCATTGGTTCAACCATCCTGCTTGTTGACTTATTTCTCAAATCTCCCTTGATGTTCTATTATGCTTTGTCAAAATCACTCAAACACCATCCTAGGTCATGATAGGAAATATTTTCCTCCTAGCACTTATGCCTTGGCCAATGTCGAGGCCTCAGCTAGCTACTTTTGAGAATATACCATCCAACCTACTTGTGAAGAAACAAAAAAGGCATAATAAGAGGCAATGGTTGAACACAAGCTCTTGTCAAGATGTTGAGTCCCAAACTTACATCTTCCCTACATACCTTTTTAGCCTTTTTCTCCAGTTACCTGAACCTCCAAGCTATCAAATCATTGCATAATAGTTTAAAATGAGCATATAAATGGTTTCCTAACTATGTTTTGTGACTGTTGTTTGATTTAGATTTTTGCTCAATTAGCTGCAGAATCTCTCACTTTCTGCAACTAGAATCAGTTTCCGTAGCCTTTTTATTAAACTCTATGCTACAGGTGTCTACTGAAGAACTTAGCCACATGGGCAAGCTACAAAGGACGTGGACATGGAACGTGTCCCCTTGGTTCAGCCAAATCATCCACAGAAGCCCGCGGTCAAAGCCGGTCAAACGGTGGTCAACACAAGGAGTTTTGAAGTGGCACGACTCTTTTTTCATCATGAGGAGGATTGTGTGGCAAGATCCTGAGATTTAGGAGGTGTGCTAACACCTGGGGACTGCCCGTGGACCGAATCCGACAAACCACCTCCTTGGATTTACTTCCCACGGCTACCATGCCGCTAAATTTCCAATTATGGTCCTTTACCTGTTTGTCTACCAGCGCAGACCTTAGGAATTAGTTATGTATTTCCTGGTATAAATAAAGCATCTTGATATGCATATAGGCTAGCTAATTATATGTAATCTTGATTGTTTTTACGAACCATCGAGCGAAGACTTGGTTTTTATTTTATGACTGTATTGCAATATATGAGAAGACACTGATTTTGATTCCAAATCCGTGATTGGTTCTGATTGACCAATGTTGCAGAGGGCCCCTGTACACCAAGGTCTTGTAGTTGCTGTATAGCTTTATGTTTTTCTTCATTTTATGCTCTTGATGCCATAGATGTTTGTTGTATATATTATCTTGCTCATGGTATTTATGTTATTTGCTGTCCATAACTTCTTTTATGCTTTTAATTGATTGTCAACTAATCAGTGTTTGCATTTTAGGTTCTAATAGAAAGCCAGGGTAGTGCATATAGTTTTTGATGACTAATGACATAATGGAATTATCTTGTCCTTCTGCTGATTTGTTTTCTTAATTCCAGCACTGTTTATTTCTTTAGTTTTGCTTTGTTCATTTACTTTTCTGCAAGATAGATATTAGACTATTCATATCATTCTTCAGTTACCTCCTATAGCCAGAGCGAGTCGAATGGTGAGGGATTGAGTGTGAATGTATAGTTTATACTAGTTTATTTACTTTTGCAAGTTTAGTGATTAATTTACTCATATCATTTTTCTCGGTTACTTCCTATAGCCAGAGCGAGTCGAATGGTGAGGGATTGTAGGATGAATGTGTAGTTTAATCTTAGTTTTATTTTATGCAATTTAGATATCAGATTACTCAATTTGTGTATGATTACCTCCTATAGCCAGAGTGAGTTGAATGGTGAGGGGTCAAAAATGAGTTGATGTGATATGATTTAGTTTACTTTGCTTATAATTTTTGAATTTCTTTGAGTTCTGTCTTTCCCTTTTTTTTACAAGAGCAAGGATACTGGGTTTCATAGTCACTAGTTCACTATTTTGTTTAATTAGAATCTAGGCACATCTTGATTTCATCATTGTAAGTTTGAAAACCTTTGGAACACTTTGAAGTTTGGAAATCATTTTAAAGGCCACCGTTACCTTGAATACTTTTAGTCCATACTTGATTATTAGAATTACCACCTCACACTAGGGAATCAACAAGAAGATAAATCCAAAAAAAAAAAAAAAAA
>APFE030284363.1:38241-50504 GCA_000404065.3 Pinus taeda
GGTTATACAACTTTTTCCGCAAGAACAGTTTATTCACCAGAGACTTAGATTGGTACAAAGTCCCTAACTTGTCCCATAAATCCTTCACCGTAGCTTCCCCTGATACATTCAACAATACTGAATCTGAGACACACAATCGTATTGTGCTCTTTGCCTTCCGATCCAACTTCTTCCATTCTTCATCGTCACTCTCGTTGGTTTAGTACCCGGATCTACCGCGATCCACTGATCTTTATCCACCAACAGATCCTCCATCTTGAGTTTCCACAACTCAAAACTCTGACCATTGAACTTCTCAATCTCTATCTTTCCGCTACTCGCCATCTCTTTCACCACCAGAATCGATCTCGCAGATCTCCCACTGAACAGGGTCTACCACAGGCGCCGAGCAAAAATCCCTCAGCAAACAAAGGCGTTCCCCTTTGAAGCCAAAACAGCTCTGATACCAAATGTAGGTTTTAACCCCATACAGAAATTACCTGCATATGAATTCTAAATCACAAGAAAAATAAAAATGAGAGAGCATAACACATAAAACACATATACACAGAGATTTCCCACTGGATCTCAAAAACCGAGACTACCAGCTTGATTTTTCATTATATTCCTTTCAATGTTACAATACATATTTATACATGCCGAAGCATCCAATACCATGGACCGAAACAAAAACCATCGCGTCCAAAACCATGGACCGAAAACCATAGGTAGGTTCACCCAACCTAATATAGGGTCCAATTTTTTTTTTTTTTTTTCAGTATGATATCCATCACACTCTCTGCATGGAGCTTTCAGTATGGTCCAGTTTTGGCCATTTATGAGTCGTTTCCAGTGGAGAACTTCTGGGAGAAGATGTAATCAATTGACCTTGTTCCTTTAGGTAGTGAAGCAACCCTTTTAGGGAATTAAGAGCCCTCAGTTTATGGATATTTGTGATTGGGGTTGAAGCGCCCAAAAATGTCTATAACACCAAGGAGATTCAATGCATTGCCTGTTGCATAGTGAATCTCGAAGGTGATGGTGCCCTGCACATATCGGAGGATGCACTTGGCAGCATTCCAATGTAGCTCATGCACCTCCTGCATGTATCTGGAAACTGCCCCTACTGCATATGAGAGATATGGTCTGGAGTGAGTGAGCTACAGTAAGCTCCCCATTAACTTTCGGTAGAGAGTACTATGAACTAATGGAGTGTCACCTCCATCCTCAAGGTCGACCCCAGATAGAAAAGGAGTCGGCACTGGCTTGCAGTCAGTCATGTGAAATCTCTTGAGGAGATCCCATCCATATTTAGCCTAAGAGAGTTTGATGCTTGTGGCATCTCGGCTGATCTCAAGACCAAGAAAGAAGTGTAATGGACCCATGTATGTCATCAAGAACCTATCATGAAAGGCCCTCTTGACTACAACAATGGTTGAAGCCAAGCTACCAGTAATTAGGAGATCATCCACATACAAAACTAAGATAAGAAGAGAATCATGTGTCCTGGACATGTAAACATTCGAATCAAAATTACATCTTTCGAAGTTTTGTGATAAGAAAAAAAATCCATCTTTGCATACCAAGTTCTCGGGGCTTGCTTAAGGTCGTAAAGGGACTTCTTCAGTCTGCAGACCAAAGATGAATCTTGAATGAAACCATGTGGTTGCTCGATGTAGATCTCTTTAGATAGCTCTCCGTGAAGAAATGCATTCTTCACATCCATCTGATGTACTTCCCACTCGTGGGAAGCCACAATGGCAAGTGCAAGGCGTATGGAATCCATCTTTGCTACTGAAGCAAAATCTCATCATAATCAATGCCATGCACTTACTGGAAGCCTTTGGCTACTAGCCTAGATTTGTGTCTGGTGATTTTCCCATCTGCAACACTCTTGGTCCTATAGACCCATTTGTATCAGACAAGTTTCCTTCTTGAAGGAGGGGGGCCAGATCCCAGGTCTCGTTCTCAAGGAGGGACTTATAGTCCTCCATGGGGGACTCCCAAGAGGGATTCCCAACAACCTTAGCATAATTCTGCGGATCAGAAGACTAAACCAAATGACAACATCGGGTGGCATTAGTTCAGTGGCAGTGAGGGCAAGACGAGGCTCAATAAACTCTGAGCTAGTCCTCTGTAGATCAGAATTTTTTCCCACAAGACCATTTCTAGTAGATGGGTGGTCTTGTGCATATATCTCACTTAAGCTCCTTGTTCTCTGATTTATGATAGGAAAAGTTGATTCACTATTGGAAGACCGATTTGGACTTGGATGTGGATCATCATATGCATGCACTGGATTTGTATCTGAAGACTTTGTCTCTGCATCTACATGCTCTATGTTGGCATCTGCATGCTCTGTATCTGCATCTGAGTGTACTGAGTCATCATCTCGGACATGAGGTAGATAAAAGGTGTCTGCATGTGGCAATTGAGGTGCATGCGAGAGACTTTCCTCAAACTTGAAACTTCACTCTGTTATGTTTCTATAGCAATAGGAATCATAAATTTTTAATGGCTAAGGTCAAACCTGTAATATGTACATACCTTTGTTTTCTGCAAATGTTTTCCATATTCAACAAATAAAAGAAAAAATAAAAAAATGTAAAGAGAGTATGTTCTAAAAGAAAGATCAAAGGGAAAAAAGAATGCAAGTGGTCAAAAAAGATGAAAAATGAACTACAAGAAAGAAAAAAATACCATGAAAGTGTGCAAGTAAAAATGGCACTACCATTTGCTTTTGATGTAGAATAAAAAGATTATGTGCAACTTGTTGCCTTTGCCACAATCCATAGATGGTCAAACAATTTAAACTTAGCTATTTCATGCTTTCAAGTTTATGCTTAGAGATAGAGAATAAAAGCTGACCAAACTATTTAATCTTGGTAGATAATTAGATTAGGTAGAGCGAATAAAAGGAGCTCAACTATTTAATCTGAGCTCTTGGAAGTAATAAGGATAGACTTAGATAGATTTCTATTGTAAAAAAAATAAAAAAATTGATAAGGGTTTTCCAGCTTAAGTGCACCCTAATAAAAAATAGAAAAAATGGTAGGATAAGTAGATGGGTAAGTAGTTGAATGGTTGCAGAATTATGATGATTGATTAGATAAAATCATATCATTTACCTTCTTCATCAAATTTATAAAGTATGGATGATAATTGAGCATTTACACAAAGTCAAGTGATTAATTTCCACATTCATTTCGCCCTTAATTTTACTAATTTCCCTTAAGTAAAGTTTTAAAGTATTTAAAACCTTAAGTTAAAGGGGCTCAGAGCATTTCTCTAACTTCTGGAGGGACCGGACCCTTGGTCCAATAACTTATAGGTTCTAAGTACTAAAATCCTCTCATAAACATTCACCCCCTTTCAATTCATTCATTTCCCCCTAAAAAACCACTTTTGCTAAGGTAAAAGCACTATTTGCCTAGAGAAATTAATCACCCCCCAAGCAAACCCCTTTTTCACAAAAACCCACAAATGTGCATTTAACGTAAGTTATAATGTTTCGATGTGAAAAGTAAATAAATTTTAAACGCATTATGCTTAGCACAAATCCATTTTTCTGTTTTTGTTCATATTAACTCCTAATTTTAATTATATGTATTAATCCCAAAAATACCCCTTTCCCGTATATTTTATTAAATGCCTTTAATTTTAATACCCCACCCCTAATTTTGAAATATAAACTTTATTAGTAAATAATTAATTGGTTAATTATGTCGATCAATGACTAATTAATAACCAAGACCCACTACTGAATAAAAGAGATTAATTAATCAATCAATGATTAATTTAATATGTCCCCGCCAATGAAATCACTCGTGATGTCGTTAAACATCCATAATCCACAATTAATTAATCCTTCTGTGCTTAAAACTTCGTCGGGGCCCTCCATTAAACCTCATATCAAATATTCGCTCCGATCATTGTACGATCTGATCCATTTTGATCCAACCGTCGACGGTCATATCAGGCGGCCTCTGAAGGCCGACCTTTACCTACCTGATATGGATGGTTTCACTATTCACTCCGCTGCTACGTGGTGCCCGATGAATGGCATTGGGCGGCCTCCCCCCAAAACCACTTTAGCCCAAAAGCAGTGCGATATGATCTCGCTTACCACCTCTTGCTAAATGACAAAACGTCGCATCCCCCCGCCGCCCCCCGCGCCCCCCCCCCCCCCCCCCACTTAACTCCAAGTGTCATTTTCCTAGTGTACCCACCAAAATAGTTGACTTTATAAATAAAACTAAAAAATTCATTGTTTTTGTTTCATTGTGGAAAAGATCACTCAAACCTCCATGCAAGCACCAAAGTATGTGCAATCATTAACCCATGTCAACCTACCAACCAACTAAAGTTGTTGAAACTCTAGACCACCTTTCAGTCACGTGCGCCTCCTGCAAACAGTGCACAGTCGCTCGTCACTCCATTCAAAGCTGAAACCAGGTATTTACCCAAATTCGTTGAGAAACCCTGTTTTATTCCCAAACCTGAACTCAATTGCTTCAAATTACTAATTAATTTAGTAAGATAGTTGCCCAGTGACCCCAAAATACTCTGAAAATTTCAATGAAAACCCTGCGCCCCCGTCCTTGAATCCACAAGAACCAAGGATGGCTAACCCAATTGCATTGAATGTCCTACCAATTTCTACTCCTCATAGGGATTTAGACCATCTACCACTAGCAGATAAAGATTTTTAGATTAAGGATACCTCTATCAAAGAATCTCCTTTGAAACTATACTGCAGGTACAAAGACCAGTACCTGAACCATGCAGACTACATAGGACTTTGGGAATCAAGTTTACCCAAATACCAGTTCCGCAGAGTTCATTTCTTCCCAGAGATTATCCACTATTGCCATATGAACTATAGTCCTAGCCAAAGGGCAGTGATGACCCCTGACCACTCTGTAATGTTTACCATCACTGTTGAGTCCATAAATGAAATGATGCAGTTACTACCAAGCCAAAGCCTAACCTATTCTTTTGTTGGATATTTGCTTAATAGATTCCCTACAATTTCCTCAATCAAACTTGCTCGGTTATTCCAGACCTTCATTAGGGAAGAGCAATACATTCCAAAGGATCCCCACCTTACATGTGGACTATATTCTCTGATCTTGGCCAAGACATCATAGAAATGATATCCACTGTGTTAGGCCAAACCACAAGAGAATTTGTTGATGAAATTATTTTAGCCTTTATGTCCATCTACGCTTCTGGGCAACCCACAACCATCATGTTAACTATGCTAAATTCATTGCTGATAAGATGCATGATCAATTCATGAGGATGGATAATGAAAGAGTGTTTAAATATTCTTCAGTTTTATATCATCTTTTCTTGTATTATCAGGCCGAAAAATTCCCAGTCACACTTTAAAAGCTTGATACCAGAGGCAACCCTAGATCAATAGTCTTCTCGACTTCATTAATCCACCTATATGACTCTCAATATTCTTATATTAATTTCATGGATCTCTTTGTGCATCCAGTGGTAACTATGTTACTAGGAAGCCCTCCCCCCAGAATCAGTGCAGATATTAGGAGGGTCCTTCAATTGTCCAAACAATATAGAGTGGGGGATTGGTACTTGTACCAAAACCACACTGAAATTAGAATATATGGATGTGAGTTGGCTCCCTACAAACTGCCTAGATACCTACCCATGAGATTGTTTGGTCTGAAGTACTAAAGGAAAATGATCAATTCAGATGAGGTGCATTTTGTGAAGGCCAAGAAGAAATCTCAACTTAGGATAAAAGATCAGCTTGGCCCATTCATATGTAACAGTAGGGAAGCAGGAAAGGAAGCAAAGGAAATCCTCCAAAGGATGAAACTAAAACAAAGTTTTATCTAGACATATGACCCTTTAGAGTTCATTTGCAATAGGAAACAAAAGAACAAATTAACTCCTTACATCCACCATAGAATTCTTGAAATTGAACAACATGCTGATCAACTAGAATGGGTGGAAAACATGTTGATTGACTGAGATAGCACAAAAGTTGTTGCTAATAATGTATTTATTGATTTAGAAAGAAGACTTGATGAAGATTCATTTGTACAGATGCCAGGAGAGTCCCAATCTCAAAGGGAATCACAGGGACACAGTAGGTAAATAGTAGAAGAAGGACCTCAAGAACAGCTAGAGGAATCAGAGCAGCCAAAAATATCAGAAGAATTTTCTTAGCCATAACATATCATGATAAATCCACCTATTTTACAGACTCCTTTAAATAAGGAGAGAAATCCTAAAAGAGATAGGGAGGAGGCCACTCCTTCTAGTAGACCTATTGCCCAAACTTATGTCAAGAGGCAAAGGTTGAATCCATTTTCATAACAAGAGTTTACTAAAGAAACAGAAAGAGTAGAAAGAAGGAAGACCACACCCTCAGAAGGTACACAAGAAACTTCCACCTCACATGCTCAAATGCTAGAGAGACAACAGAGCGTGGAATTATCCTTCAGAGCTCTAAGTGGCTAGAGCCAAGACATCATAGAGAAATACAAAGAAATAAAAGCCAGGAATGAGAGATTGAAAGCCCAAAGTTATGCACATTACCTAAACGTGGCTCCTACTAATCAGACAAGGCTAATGTCAGCCTTTGATGTGAAAGAAGGAAAAATGCAGATGACTTTTATGAAGCCTAATACACAGCAACCCATGTCAATTGTAGATTATTTAAAAACAGACTTTGAAGTATTGGAAAAGGATATACATCCTATTGACCAAATAGAGTTACATAAACAGACTGGGGAAATGATTTACTCTACCTTGACCAGTAAGGCTATTGCAGCTCACCAACTCCAAAATTAGCTTAATAATATATCAGTGCAATTCCAGTTAGAGAAAGCCTCCTCACATCCCAAGGGTACCAGAATAAAGTCCTTAGAGGACTTAGTCATAGAAATGGGGCATGATCCCAAAGATGTGAAACCTACAGAAAAGCTTATTAAAAAGAAAAATGATGACATAGCTGCACCGAAAAAGATGCTCAAGATTCCTCCTCTACATCATCCTCAGATAGCTGAAGTGTTGGAAATTCAGAAGGAGGAAGAGCTTATGGACTTGGTCCTTAAGCTAAATGAACTACTAAAAGAAATAGAGAAAGAACTGGATAATTTTATACAGTCTAAACAGAGTGAGTTGGCCAACACTCCTCAGATTGTAATTCCTACAGTTTCTACAGTAGTACCCTCCACCTTGGCTGCTTCATTAGCACCAACAGTTCCATCAGCTATTTCTCTGCTAGTTATAGGTACATCAACAAGCACAGGGACATCTATAGAAAATACAACTGAATTGGTAGAGGCCATGGAGGAAATGACCATCCAAGCTATGAAGCTTAAGAAACTTAGAGAACAAGTGTCAAGTTTAGAAATTAATTGCAAACTTGCATAGATACACCAAAAAGAAGAAGCTCAAAAGAATCAAAGAATGTGAGAGAGAATAAAAGTCCTTGAAAAGGACTTGACATTGCAACAACCACTAGGAGACATGAAGAAAATTCTTTGGGCCAACACATTGATTCCATCAATGATGTTTGGCCTTCTATTCAACTTATTTTTGAAAAGACTGAACTAGTAAAAGTGGCTACAGAAGCAATCCACATGACAATGGAAGAATTGGGAGATAAGCCTGAAGAAGCCAACCAATTAATAACATTCTTGAACAACAGAAACATGTATCAACTTGATGAGATGGAAATAGAAGACAAAACAAGAACAATCATAGAAATCAAGAAGGTTCTCACTAAGAGGAACCTTATGCTCAATCTTGAGAAAAAAGGCTAGAGTATCCAAGTAGACATTGATATATTTATGACAAAGTATGACATTTTAAGTGAAAAAGGACTCCCCAGTTCCATGGTAATACATGACAAGCTAATGACCCAAGATGACTATATTGAAAGTTTAAACAAGCTGGCCAGAAGCCAGGCTAGTACTTCATGGGTAAAATATTTGCACATTGGGAAGGTATTATATGATAGTCTAGAAAATCTATTTTTCATAGAGCATGAGGTCAAACACTTGTTTGCAGGCAGGCCAAATTTTGCTAAGTATACAGAAGCTGGCAAGATATATAGAAAGATGATAAGGATGAAATTGTCTGACAGTGAATGGTGGATGAAACTAATAGATTTACTATAAGGTTACTACAATAAATCTATATGGTAAAACATGGCTGCCGGGTAAAACAGGTAAGACAAAGTAAAAAAAAATAGGTAAAGAGTATCAGTAGGTAAAAGACATAAAGTGAATACAACACATAAGTATCAAGCAACTGAAAGAGCCTAATCCTAATTACAACAGCTAGCACATTGATAATAAAAGGGACAACAAGCAGACAATTCTACATCTGTCTCTATCTTCATGCTTGAATATATTTTCGGCTTCCTAAAATAATTCTCGTATTGTTATGAGATATTTTGTAACAATTTTTGTATAAATACTTCACAAATTAAAGTAATTAGGGTGGATTAAAATACATTTCTGTAGACATTTTATATTGAACCAAGGAGATATTGTACTCAAGACTGGACTGGTTTTGCTAGATTATGAAATAAAGCTAAGGACATTTCACTAGATTCTTGTGCACAGTTGGAACAAATAAGTATTATCTCTTCATGTTTAAATATTGTTTCCTCTTCATGTTATAAATATTCATATGTGTCTCTTATGAAATATGAAAAGTAAACAAGGAATGATATCTCAGAGTTAACTTAAATGCTCTCTGTTTTAACTGTTTACTTTTTATATGTTTTCTACTAAACTATCTTGGTCTGGGAATTCTTAATTTCTCCCTTACTTCCGTAGTTTCCCCCCCTTTGGTCCATAGTAAAGGATTCTTCATTTCCCTTTGCTACTGACCATCCTTCCATTCTTCATCTTAATCCCGGTTAAGGATTTTTCATTTCCCTTTGCCTTGGTTAGGACTACCTCATCCATTTGAACCTACAGATTTGCTTTTTGCTGTGCTAGCCTGCCCTGTGAACTTTTAATTTAGTGATTGATCATATCCAGTTAAGCCACTCTTAGATTGAATCCATAACCCAATGGCCTGAATACTTGTTCTCCCCATCTGTTCTTTTAATTCCACCACCCAATCAAAACAAAACATCATGAGCACTAATAACTAGCCTGAAATCCTACACAAAATAAAGTTAAATTATAAAGAGAGAGCCCAATTTGGACTTAGGTTGGCTAGAACCCGAGTCTAAAATATTAGGTTTGTGGTTACCTTGGACTATTCCTTCTTTGATAACTTCTAGGGAAGACATTTAAGTGATAACACGCTCAATGATGAGCTTGTCAGTAGAGAAAATCAGGAGTTGGTAAACCTTCACACCATCAAGGTATCCAACAAAGATTCACTCAATGATCTGTGGATCAAGAGCTTTCCTCTTTTTAGAGGGGATCTTGGCCCATGCTCAGGATCCGAAAACAACGAAGTGCGTGACCTCTGAGTTAGTGTCGCTATAAGCCTCAAAGGGGGTCTGATATTTTACAAACCGATGAGGTGATTTGTTCTGGATGTAGTTAGCACAATTAAGTGCTTCAACCCATAGCATATGAGGTAGTAACTTAGCATGCATCATGCAGGAAGCCATCTCTTTGAGAGATCGGTTCTTTCTTTCAGCAACATCATTTTGCTGCAAAGTGTATGGAACTGTGTCCTGCAATTGTATGCCAGACTGAAGGTGAAGGTTCTGAAGTGTCGTGTTAACATATTCCCCCCCATTGTTTGTATGGAGGGATTTGATCTTTCTCTCTGATTGTGTCTCAACTATTGCTTTGAAATCCTCAAAGTGCGCAAAAACTTCAAATTTGGCCCTGAGAAGATACACCCAAGTATACCATGAGAAATCATCAATAAATGTAAGCACATACATTGCTTTGTTGATGGATGGATGAGGAAAAGGCCCCATGAGATCACTATGGATCAGATCTTGAGGAGAAGATGCTTTGTGAGTCTTGTGGGTGTCAAACTTTTCTCTAGGATGTTTGCCAAGGACACACCCTTCATAAACTCCTTTGGGGAAACTGACAGTTGGCAAGCTTTCCACCATCTCATGCTTGCGTAGCTGTTGCATATACCTTTAATTTAAGTGACCAAACCTCTTGTGCCAAAGCCTACTACTATCATTAGCATGTATAAGCAATAAGGAGGATTCAGATTCAATAAATTCAGAAAATGTATACAATCTAGCTCCATTGTTTACTTCATTGGTTGCAATTTTGGAGCTGCTATGTAGGTCATATATGTTCACTACATCTGGAGTGAATCCTACTCTCTTTATGGTGCCAGAATGAGTGATATGATAAACTGAAAGCAGGTTTACCAAAATTTTTGGAACATGAAGCACGTCTTCAAAGCTTCCGTGTAAAAGTTCCACTCTACCTTTTCCGATGACCTCAATAGGTGAGTCATCTCCCATGAGGATGGGAGGTCCTTTGCATGTGTCCAAAGAGGAATAGACTTCCTTTGCAGTAGCCATATGATGTGATGTACTAGAATCTATAATCCATGCATTAGGGGAAGAGTTAATTGCAACTAAAGCATGAAAATTGTTACCTTTCTCGTGTGGTGGATCCTCAGTTTTCTTCTTGGTGCCCTGAGGGATGTGGTCCCCAAGGTTGTGTTTTTGAAAGATTTCTACCATTTGGTCAATTTTTTTCTTCATGCAGGAGGATTCTAGATGGAATCCCCGATGACAATAGGTGCATTTTTCTCCTTTCTTCCGTTTCTCATTTCCCGAGCTAGAGGAGTTATTGAAGGGCTTGGGGTAGCCTTCCTTCTTTGGATGGGAATGCGCTTTTCGCTTATCTTTTTGTTGTTGATTTTTCTGATTTGAATCAGATCTATGATTTTTATTGTGGCTATCGTCATGCACAACAAGTGCATGCACTTTTGGAGGTTTGATTTTCCCCATGCCAATGAGTTTATATTTCTCAAACGTAAGGGACTCCATGAACTCTTTGAGAGAAGGCATAATGTAGGATTTACCTACTGTAAGCCTTACTAAATGAAATGTAGACACAAGGATGGAGTATTCTGGTTCGAGCGTTGACATAATAGAGAGAACTTGGCGATGCTCCTCCTTGGATTTGTTAATTCCACAACCCTTGAGTTGCAACAATAGATCATTATATTTGGTGAATAAGTCTTGAATTCTATCATAGTTCTGTGGATCCAATGAAAGCATCTCCATTTTGAACAGATGTCCTTTCTTCTCATCCTGTTTCCCATGGAGTTCTTTAACCTTTTTCCAAATCTCATTAGGAGTATTGCAGGCAGATAGACGAAATTGCAACTCTAGGGAGATGCACATGCATATGGATCCATGGGCCTCATTCATGCAGTTGAGGTACTTGGATTTCTCTATGGTTGAAGTGGTTCCACTTCTGCAGCCATGGTAATCCTGTACAACCCTTTCTGACGGAGGTATCGAGCCATTCGGTCCTTCCATTTGTGATAGTTGTACGGTGTTAGGGTCGATGCTTTGGGAAACTCCATTTTTCTGTCAATCTTCGATCTCCAAGTGGTAATACTTGAAAAATAAAGTAGTGGTGCGCCTTTTATCTGGCAACCTGTGGGCTTTGATACCATGTAAATGTGTTAGAAAACCTGCACAGATGAATCTAGCTAGTAAAGGTTGAACACAAAACTTTGCAGAGTAGAAACACTAAAAGAATCAAAAGAACAAAAAAAGGAATGATTGATTCAGAAAATAGGTTACAATGTTATTGATATAGCATTATTGGGTGAAAATCCCAAGATAGTGCGCCATAGTAGTGATCAATGAGAGGACTGAACACCTACAACAAGTTCCAGAGAGAACTAGCCAATGCAGAGTGAAAGGAGGAGCAAATCAGGGAGTAAATAATGAAGAAGAACTAGCCATTTGCGGTGTGAAAGGATGAACAAATTAGGGAGTAAATCATGCAGAAGAACTAGCCAGTTGCAGAGTAAAAGGAAGAGCAAATCAGGGAGTAAATTATGGAGAAAGGATCTTGCATGTAGTCCCATGCTCTAACTAAGTGTCCGCATGTGCTAGTAATGAATGTCCTAGGTGTGTAATACCTCCCAACACAGCTATGCTAGTGTACCTCCTAAAACTTTAGCATTAAATACATTGCTTGATATCTTGGTAAAATCATTTTTAGATGATTACTTAGCTACACTAATTTTTTCTAATTATTTTTGATTAAACGATTGTTTTTTTAATGTTATTTTAATAAATGAGATAAATTTTTTTATTTTATTAA
>APFE030284363.1:50884-86759 GCA_000404065.3 Pinus taeda
TAGGTTTTTAAATTTTGTGTTACAATTTAACTTGTGGCTAAAAATCAAATTGATTTAGATTTGAAAGTAAACTATAGATAAATTCGAACTAATTAGCTTGTGAAGATGATTTGAAACTCTTAAGGTACATTAACAATATAGAATAATATTTTCTTATTAAAAGGGGCATAAGTATGGATGAACATCACACTACAACAAAACCGTCGAGGAAAACCATTTTCTCATTAAAAAGGATATAATCATTGATGAACATCACCCTATAGCAAAAACCATTGAGAAACAAAACAATTTGACATATAGTTAGCCAACATGAATGTCACACTGTGGAATAAACTTTGATGAAAGTCACAATCCAACACGAATAACAAAATAGCGGCAAAACCCGCGGCAAAACCCGCGGCAAAACCCTTAATGATAATAACAATGCAAAAAAACATTAAAGATTTTAGGAGGTTAACATTAGTCAACGAAAGTTAGTTACATATACATAATTATTAAAAAAATAATAAATTGCACACGGAAGAAATATACACGTCAAACTAATTCCATACCAATAATTTCATTTCAGCTTATTGTATTTAAGTTATTATATTATATTTAATTACTACAAATTTTTAGCTGAAATGATATATATCAAGCATATGTAAATATGAAGAGATTGTGAAACTAAAAGGTTTATAATATGGTCATATGTATTATAACATTCATTTTTATTGGTTTCTATTGCTTTATCTGTTCCTTAATGCTCATATCAATTTGTTATATTGTAATACAACACTCATTATATTATATTGTAATACAACACTCATTATAGGTTATGTTACAATGAGATATAATATGTTTATATGTATTGTGATGTTTATCTTGGTTCATTTACATATTAATTTGGTGTTTTTCTTAATAGTTTAGGTCTATTATAATATTCATTAATGTTTTATATATATATAGATTACACCAATAATTCTCTTTCAATTTCTCATATTTTAATTATTGTATTATATTCAATTATTAGTAATTTGAGTGAAAATTGCACACATCAACCATATTGAGATATGAAGAGGCTATTAGGTCTATTATAACATTCATTAATGTTTTATATATATATATAGATTACACCAATAATTCTCTTTCAACTTCTCATATTTTAATTATTGTATTATATTCAATTATTAGTAATTTGAGTGAAAATGGCACACATCAACCATATTGAGATATGAAGAGGTTATTAACCTAAAAGGCTTATAATATGGTTGTATATATTTTGATTGGTATTTTCATTGGCTTATATTGACTTGCTACCTTCCTTAATGGTTATATTGATTTGTTATGTTGCAATACAACATTCATCGTGGATTACGTTGCATTGAGATATAATATGTTTATATCTATAGTGATGCTCATCTTGGTTGACTTATATCAACTTGGGGATTTCCCCAATGGTTTTGTCCTATCCTAACATCCATTGAGGGATTTTTTCACTTTCCAACAATCCATAAGGGTTTTATTGCATTGTAAAGTTCATGGAAGACATTTTTTGGATTGTGACATTCATTATAGATTATGTCAGAGTGTGACATTGATTTCACTAACTTTATGTCAAATTAGTATGTTCCTTAATGGTTTTGTCACATTGTAAATTTCATAAAAGGTTGTACCACATCCATTATATTATCTAATGCTTATGTTGCATTACATGGTTCATAGTATTTTGTTTTTAATAAAAAGTAATAATATAATTATGCTTTCTTTTCTTATAAAATAAAACTATTTCAAAATCAAATTAGGTTGCTTATATTTATGATATATTTATACCTTTATATATAAAATTTATTACAAATGAGAGTGTGTCTAGTGGAAATAAGTGAGGCACACCAAGAAATTCTACTTAACATCCATGTCTTGTAATTGCAACTCACTTTCCTACTAGTGATGAGGAGGAAGGTGAACCTACAATCATTTACGTGGAATCTTCCATAGCATAATTGGTCAATATGGATATTTTGAGTTTTTGATATCTAAGAAAGATAGCCTCGTTAACAACTCTAGTTCTAATATAATCGATATATTTGCATATATATCTAGATACTTTGTTTTATATAATTCTATCATAAAATCTGGACTAATAATTTTGACAAAATCTCTTTGCCTATAATATTGGCCTGGTTTCGCAAGTGACAAGCCGATATCCATAATAATGTTATATTTTTATTTAAATAATGAAAGTCCATGTCTATATTTTATGTATATATATAAATAAAAGTACTAATATTCTAAAATATCACACATCTATAATATTATAATTTTTATATAAGTATTACACAAAATACAAATTGTAATAAATATTATTAAATAGTAAAAATAAAATATCAAATTGTCAATACTAATATCTTGTAATAATTTCCTTTGTAACTAGAGGAATCAACAACTCGGCCTATTTCATACTTACTTGGCATGAGGTCAATTCCAATTGCTACCACTATAACCTCTAGTTGAACCATGTCACCCCTAACATTCATCCCATAGATAAACTAGAGGGATTTGAACCTGGAATCTATTTGAACATAATATTTCATTTATAAGGTGATTTCGAATTGTGCTACCCCTAGGTATATATATATATATATATATAGATATATTTCTATGTAGTGCATAGGTCCTAGAGATTGGTGACCACTACATCCACATAATATATGTATTGGGTATATCCACCTAAATGGGTCACTTCTTGCTAGCTCAACCATGGAGCTTGATCCCAAGAGTATCGAAAGAATTTAACTCGTGACCTATGAATAACAAAGGTGCTTTAACGATGGGGACTCAACCAATTAAGCTAACCCTCGAGGATGGGGGAAACTAATATTATGTATTATTATATTAGGAGTTTAATAAGATTATGTTAACAAAGACATCATGTAAATCTAGATGTATTAACTCATGGACACAATTAAATTAATTAGTTTGTAGATAATTTGAAAATATTCATATGTATTTTCCATATTTTTTTTTCTTTGGAAGTAAAAAATATTCTTGATGAGACCCTGATGGGAGTGGGGGAAAGGATGGTATGGGACTTGACTCCTAGGTGGTGTAATTAATAATATAACTAGTATATAAGTATCCTTCAACGACCATTCTAAGTGGTGACGAATGACTCAAAACCTTGAGAAACAAATGTTTCATTAATTAGGAATGATGGTTAGTGTTTCAAGCATTTTCAGTAGTCGTGGTATGGGAGGAGGTGAGTGTGGTTGTAATGATATTGAGAATGCACATGCACGTTCCCTATGCATACCCTCTCGTCTGGGTGCCTTGACCTTGCATTGTTCTAGTGGAAAGAGTTATGTAGATAGGGAGTTCATTGCTCAGGGTAACTATAGGACAGTGTGGGATCTAGGAGTGAGGAGCAAGGTATGTTTATAAAATTGCTCCACATTCTAGAACATGAAAATTTCAAGGACAATCTGAGTGACTTAGTCAGGCCAAAATTGTACTTTTCGAGCCAGTTTAGAAATTTTGGTAAGTAGAGGTTTCCCCCTAGGTCTCAATTATTATTTGTCTCTTGTTTATGTTCCAGTATGGTTTTTTGCCAGGGTCTTGGCCCTACTTTCGTACTGGGTTGTCACTTATTTGAGTGTTAGATTGGTTTTAGGTGTTGAGAGAAGTGGATTCGAGTGGCCCTATTTCACAAATGATACTAGTAAGTCATCCCTTTTGAAGAAAGACAATAATTCAGGGATCATCTGGTGGGTTGACAGCAATTACCAACACTACGGGTATGGGAAATATGGATATCCCTTATTCAAGGGTGTTTCATTAAGGGTTAGCATTGTTTGGGGGTTCTATAGTGGCAAAGTTGGGAGGCCCTAGTCCTATACCTTTGAATGGAATATGGGAGACTATGGTAACTAGAACCATTATTGGTAGGGTGTTTCTGTGTTTGGCTACAGTGTGAGGTGTGTGGATGAGCACCCTCTCAAGAGCTTGAAGTGTGGTAAGTATTTGAGAGGGCATGACTCGAGAGACCTAGGCACATTGTATACTTGGTGTAGTGACTACATTGCAAATACGAATCACAAAAGAGTTCATTCTTGGTGGGGTGTTAGACATAGTTGTGCGACTGGAGAAAAGAAAAGGGAAGTAGAAGGGAGTGTGGATGAGGAGTGGGAGGTCACCCACAATCACACCCATTCTTTGGGTCAGGTGGTGTAACCACCCTCACTCGCCTCGATTTTTGATCAACTTCAGGATGTTGTGGAAAGTTTGGGTTTTATGTGTGAATAGTGGTATGATGATGCGTCCATCCCAACTCTTTATACACTTGTCGTAAAGGGAATGATTTCCAATGTCTGTTTGGTTGATTTAATCATATGGAATGATAACACGCAGATAAAATGTAATACATATATTTTCGTATTTCAGTTGTTAAGCATTCAATGATGTGTTTAATGAAAGGGTACTCACCTTGAGGTTTGCATCTCCCACTCAGTTCTTTGGCTATCCCCTTGTTTGATGGTTTCCTCGGCCTTTTGCTATTTTCCTGTTGAGGGTTTCCTCTGCAATGCTCCGCAAAGGTCTATGGGCAGCAATGCTTCAAGTCTGGTTGTGCTCCTAGTTACTCATTGCTGTGATTGTATTTGTCTCGGTTCGTTGGTTCGTAGCTGGTTGTGACTCGTCCTGTAATGGCCAGGGTAAGTTCTCTACTGTGTTTGATTTCTTTCTACCGTGTCAGGTCATTGTTGTGTTTGGTTTCCTTCTACCGTGGGATCTCAGGCCACAGTATGTTGGTTCATGCACTGATGTTCCTCGTCCGGTTTTGGCAACATGACTTCTATTTACTTTCAAGCTCAATCGATGGCTCTCTTCCGACTCCAGTGCATACATGTAATCTAACCTTCTCTGTCTTCAATTCATGGACTTCCTTCCACAATTCCTGACCTAGATTGCTCCTTGTTCTCCTCAGTTCATTGGCGCTGTCACTGGAACACCGGTCTCGGCCTCTTCGTGAACCCTCAGGTATCTACCAGTACTCTTAAAGACTTAGTTCTTCTTTCCAGCTCTTTATTTACTCTGCTATTTCAATATATCCCTAACAACTATGTATTCATGCTCTACAGGAGGTGGGGTTTGCTGTTGGAGGGTTTGGTGTCACACGCCTCGGTTTTTACCTAGTAGGCTTCTACCTCTTCTGACTTCCGGTAGTCCGTCATCTTAGTCTCTTAATCTCTATTCTTCAAATGGAAAGGGTTTGTCGTATGCTTGCCATGAGAAATGATTTGGTTATCGGAACTTGGGTTTCCACCGTATTTAGACCGAAATTTTATGTTTGTGGCTGCGGCTCCTTTCTCAGCCCTCATCTTGGGTTCTCTGTTTAGAGTCTGTGTGTCTGCGTTGTGTATAAATGTTATGATTGAAACCCTTACCCAGGGTTTGTGGCTTAGGGTTTGGGCATGAACAATTTTCGATTTTTCATTTCTATTGTAACAATTGAATATACCAGACTTTGCAACGTTTGGAAAAAATTTCTTCCAAGAAAAATATAATAAGAATGGCTCTGTTTTGAATTACTTGGTCAATGTATGCTGTTTGTTTTCTTGGAGTTTCGTGGCTGGAACTATTGTCATACACTTTCAATGTATTTGAAGTTCAATGTATAATTTTCTATTACACGACTCTGTGGTTGGGCTTGTAATGCTACTTGGCTGTCATATGAGATACAATGTGGAAACTGTCGCTCGACCTGTAGGTGTTTGTCTAGTGCAAGGCTCTGATTCACTTCCGTTGTCTACTTTAATAAACTACGAACCCTTATATTCCTATCTGCTCTTTGGTCTTGTTGTATTCACTAGTTGTCTCTTCTTCGAAATGCAATGCAATGTTTGTTTCCCAGAATCTGTACATAGTTAGTTGTGTATTCGATTAATTGTTAAACAAAAAACATAGAATTACAGTAAGCATACATATGGACAAAACTTTTGAACTCTCCGTTCTTACCTTTATTTGAGTGCGAGAGGTATTGAATGGAACCCCTTCTCTGGTTTGTCCTGTTACATTTATAGGTTCCCTGTTCCAGTTAATAAAACTATACAGTTGCCTTTTTTCAGTTACAGACTCTTACAGTTACTTGTTATTAGACATTCGTTTATCTTATGACAAGATTTCCTATTCAACCACATTTGTCTTTTTTTCCTTTAAAATAAAAGGATAATCATAGTTTGTTAACAATAGATCAACCTATGACTATAACTATTCAACTACCCTTAACTAACATAAAATAAAATAACAAAAGTCCTATCTACTTTCCTATCAACAAATAGAAAGACTAAATAAAAGTAAATTCAACTTCCTTTGACCTGGTAGAGACTTCACCTGGTCATGGTGAACTAGATGCTCCCACATCAGGCTCTCGGGGCAAAAGGAAATCATGGCTCCGGTCCATGAGCTTCTCGACTGAAGAAGCTATCTGTTCAATCTGCCTGGCATCAAGCCACGAACTGTCCTCAATAGGACGATTCTTCCACTTGACTAGGCATTTCATATATTCCTTCCACCAAGTTCATTTAGCCACCTGAGTGTCGAGAATGCTCTCGATCTCGGGAGGTTGAATGTAAGGCACCTGTCTCTTCCAAGCTTCTCCATCATCCTCGATGTTCCGTGTGGGTCATGTGATTCCTTCTCCTTCCTTCTCTTTTGGGTCAGTCGTGTAGGGAAACAAGTCCGCTACATTAAAGATAGGCGAAATGCCTATTCCGGGTGGTAATTGGATCTCATAGGCATTAGTTGAAAACTTCCGAAGGATTTTGCAGGGTCCTATCTTCTTGTACTTTAATTTATTGTACGTACCTTTAGGAAAACGTTCCTTGCACAAATGTGCAAGGACTTCATCTCCTACATTGAACTGTACCTCCCTCCTCAAATCTACTTGTTGTTTATACTTTAAGTTGTTGTCCTGCAATTTAATTTTTACCTGTTCATGCAAATCCCTCATCGCGTTAGCGAAATCTTCCCCATATGCGCTTCACCTAATCTCGCAGTTCATGCACTCTGTGAGGATGCATGCCATATAGGACTTGAAAAGGGTTGAAGCCTGTGCTGCGGTTAGGTGAATCGTTGTAAGCGAATTTTGCCTGTGCCAACACTCGATTCCACATCTGCGAATTCTCTCCTACTAGACTTCGTAGCAGATTCCCTAAACTCCTATTTACAACTTTTGTTTGTTCATCCATTTGCGGATGATAAGCAGAACTGTAATTGAACAATGTATCCATTTTCTTCCACAAGGTACGCCAAAAGTGTCCCGTGAACTTCACGTCCCATTCCGATAGGATAGATTTGCGCAATCCATGTAACTTGACAATCTCATTGAAAAACAAGTGGGCCACGTGCGTGGCATCACTAGTTTTTCTGCAAGGAATAAAATGTGCCATTTTTGAGAATTTGTCCACTACTACCATTACCGAGTCGTACCCTCGCTGTGTCTTAGGTAGACCTAAGATGAAGTCCAAGCTGACTGAGTCCCATGGTCTGCCTGGAACAGGTAATGGTGTATACAGTCTCGCATTTTGACTGTGACCCTTTGCTAACTGGCACACTTTGCATCTGTCCACGAATCGTTGTACATCTCTCTGCATCTTTGGCCAAAAGTAGAAATGTCTGAGCTGCTCGAGTGTCTTGTCCACACCGAAATGTCTGGCCAAACCTCTACTATGCTTTTCTCGAATCATATTCTCCCTCATCAAGCAGTCAAGTATGCACAATTGTCCTCCCTTAAACAATAACTTCTCCTATAGATTGTAGTCCAGCCAAGGAATGTTATCTCTCACTAAGGGATTCTGGCATGCCTCATAGGCCTCCTCAAAATCTGTATCAGTCTGATATAAATCTTGTAAGTGCTCAAAACCTAGCACTTGCACAATGCTTTCCTGCAGAAGTAGAGCTTTCCTACTTAGCGCATCTGCTACTTTATTTTCTTTCCCGCTAATATGCTTCAATACAAAATTCAAACTCTGCAAATAATCCACCCATTTGGCGTGTTTGTGGTTCAATTTGTGCTTTTACATTACATACTGTAATGCAGAGTTATCTGAGAACAGCACGAATTTGTTTCCCAACAGATAATGCCTCCAGTGTTTTAATGCCTATATAACTGCGTAGAATTCCTTCTCATACAATGAATACTTCTGTCGACTTTCATTCAGCTTTTCACTGAAAAATGCTACAGGCTTATCTTCCTAGCTGAGCATGACACTAATTGCTATCCTGCTAACATCACAGTGAACCTGAAATAACTTCTTGAAATTTTGTAATCTCAGGATCAGCCTCTCAGTAATCTTCTTCTTTAACAACTGGAAACTTCTCTCTGCTGCATCTGTCCATCAAAAAGTTTGGCTGGCCTTTTAATGGTGTCCAACATTGGTGCACAAATTTCGCTAAAAATTCTTTATGAGTTTCCTATAAAAGCTCGCTAACCCATGAAAGCTGCTTACCTCAAATAATTTTTTCGGAGATGGCCAATTCACTACTGCTGCCACCTTCTTCGGATCCATCTTCAATTCAACCTCTGCTATTAAAAACCCCAAATAAATCAATTCATTTTGTAGAAAGGTACATTTCTTTAAGTTTATTAGCAGTTTGTTCTGCTGTAATTTATCCGGCATCTTACGCACATGTTGAAGGTGTTCTTCCCTTGTCTTGCTGAATATTAGTATGTCATCCAGGGATACAATAAAAAATTTTCTGATGTACTCCTTCAGCATCTCATTCATCAACCTCATGAATGTACTAGGTGCATTGCTCAGTCCAAAGGGCATGACTAACCATTCGTACAACCCCTCATTCGCCTTAAAGGCTGTATTCCATTCGCCCCCCTCTCGTATCTGAATCTGATGGTAACCGCTCTTCAAGTCTATCTTGGAGAAATACGCTGCTTCGCTTAAACAATCCATCATGTCATCCATCCGTGGTAGCGGAAACCTATACTGGATGGTGATCTTGTTGATGGCCCTTGAGTCATTACACATCTGCCACTCTCCTCCCTTCTTGGGAGTGAGGACCGTTGGTATAGCACAAGGGATCAAGCTTTCACTTATCAATCCCTTGTCCAACAGTTCTTGCACCTGCTTCCTAATTTCTTCGTTGTCTTTAGGGCTCATTCGGTATGCCGCTTTATTCGGCAAACTGGCTCTGGGTATGAAGTCAATATGATGGCTTATGCACTGTTTCGAGGATAATTTGTCGAGCAACTCATCTACCACTATATCTGTAAAATCCTGCAACATCTCCTGGATTTCCGAAGGTAAATCTGATACCTCCGTATGCAACAATACTGTCCTTTCTTTCTTTACAACTACGTAACCTATCTCATTGTCCTCCACCTGTTTTAAAAACTATTTTCTTCTGACCAACAACGCTCTTGGTTCACTTGTCTCTGCTACCCCTTCTTTCTTGATGGGTACAAGTGTATGCTTTATTCCATCCGTAACAAATGTATAATAGTTCGTCAATCCATCGTGTACCACTTTCCTGTCGTACTGCCAAGGCCTGCCTAGCAGTATGTGACATACATCCATTGGCATGATGCCACAAAAAACTTTGTCCTTATATCTGCCTATTTGAAACTCCACCTCGCACTATTCATCTACCAGCAACTAATGGCCTTTTTGCATTCATGAAACTCTGTAAGGGTTTGGATGTTTCAAACACTTCAACTCCAGCTTTTCTACCATCTCTGTGGACACTAAATTGTCAGTACTACCGCTGTCAATAATTTATTTACAGCACTTACCTCATGACTTACAAATTGTTCTGAATAAAGCCTTTCGTTGTGTATGGTCGGTGATCTCCTTAACTGGTTTTAACAACACCTTATGTAGCACTAAGGCTTCCCCTATCTCTGGATCATTTTCCACTTCATGGGGAGGTGTTGCTGCTTCTTCTGGCTGTGCAACATATGCACCCCGCTATCCAGCTTTCTATGCTTCCCGACATTCAAACGACCCGTGTCCCCATTTATGACACCTATAACATTGGTAACTAGTCACTCTCCCTCAGCCGTTACCTCTGCTTCGCTGGGATGATCTACCGCCTCTTGCGCTATCACCTCTGTCCGCTGATCTAGAAGCTCTGGAACTACTACCTTCCTAATTATTACTGGAAATCTGCCCTCTGCCATATGACTCGCCTTTTCCCTTGCCGGCTTCTCGTCCTCTCCAGGCATTCTGTCTTCTATTAATTTTCTCTTCGACCTTCATCGCACTCTGATACGCTTCCTCAGTGTTGTTCGGTGAGAAAATACGGATTTCGTCCAAAATATCTAATCTTAATCCATTAACATACCTGGCTATTCTTTCCGCCGTATCTTCTGTATATCCAGCTCGCAAATTCACTTGATAGAATTCTTCCATGTACTCCCTCACTGTCAATCCTTTCTGTTTCAGATTCTGCACCTACCCATGCAGCGCAATCTGATAGTCTTTTGGCAGAAACCTACCCTTTAACTTGGCCACCATCCTTGACCAGGTTTTGATTGGTAGCTTGTTGAATCTTCTCCTCTCATTCTGGACACTATCCCACCATAGGGCTGCGTGTCCCTTCAATTTCGTCGCAACGAACTGAACTCTGCAGTCTTCGCTGATTTCCTCGCACTCGAAATACTTATCCATCTCGTTGATCGAATCCAATAAAACTTCGATAGACAGACTGTCGTCATATGTTGGGAGTTCTGGCTTGGGTTTACTTCTGGCTACTAGAACAAATCTCAACAATCTCAATTCTGGACTCTCACCTTCTAGTCCATCTGTTGCTTCTTAAGGTTCCTCCTCACTCTCATCGCCCATCTCTGGGTCTCTTCTTCTCCCTGCCTCCATTGCCTCCAAACAGGCAGCAATAATTCGAATCTCCTCTCTCAATCCTCCCTTTGCCAACTGTCGAGCATCTCTACCACAACCTCACCTTCCTCTTTCCATATCTTCAATCAATTTAGCCTGCTCTAATACCACTTTTATGGGTCCAACCCAACTCTTTATACACTTGTCATAAAGGGAATGATTTCCAATGTCTGTTTGTTTGATTTAATCATATAGAATGATAACACACAGATAAAATGTAATACAGATATTTTTGGATTTTGGTTGTTAAGCATTGAATGATGTGTTTAATGAAAGGGTACTTGCCTTGAGATTTGTGTCTCCCGCTCAGTTATTTGGCTATCCCCTTGTTCGATGGTTTCCTTGGTCTTTTGCTATTTTCTCATCAAGGGTTTCCTCTGTAATGCTCTGCGAAGGTCTATGGGTAGCAATGCTGCAGGTCTTGGTTGTGCTCCTAGTTACTCGTTGTTGTGATTGCATTTGTCCTAGTTCCTTGGTTCATAGTTGGTTGTGACTCGTCCTGTAATGGCCAGGGTAATTTCTCTATTGCATTTGATTTCTTTTAGCCCTGTAAGGTCACTGTTGTGTTTGGTTTCCTTCTGCTGTGGGCTCTCAAGCCACTGTATGTTGGTTCATGCACTGATGTTCCTCATCCGGTTTTGGAAACACAACTTCTATTTACTTTCAGGTTCAATTGATGGCTCTCTTCCAACTCCGGCGCATACAGGTAATCTAACCTTCTCTGTCTTCAATTCATGGACTTCCTTCCGTGATTCCTAACCTGGATGGTTCCTTGTTCTCCTTAGTTCATTGACATTGTCACTGGAACACAGGTCTCAGCCTCTCCGTGAGCCCTCAGGTATCTGTCGGTACTCTTAACTACTTAGTTCTACTTTCCAACTCTTTATTTACTCTGCTATTTCAATATATCACTAACAACTATGTATTCGTGCTGTACAGGAGGTGGGGCTTGTTGTTGGAGGGTTTTGTGTCACACGCCTCGGGTTTTGCCTGGTAGGCTTCTATCTCTTCTTACTTCCAGTAGTCCATCATCTCATTCTCTTAATCTCTGTTCTTCAAATGGAAAGGGTTTGTTGTACGCTTGCCATGAGCAATGCTCTGGTTATCAGAACTTGGGTTTCCATCGTATTTAGACCAAAATTTTATGTTTGTGGCTGTGGCTCCTTTATAAGCCCTCATCTTGGGTTCTTTGTTCAGATTCTATGTGTTTGCATTATGTATAAATGTTATGACTGAAACCCTTACCCAGGGTTTGTGGCTCAGGGTTTGGGCGTGAATGATTTTTGATTTTGCAGTTCTATTGTAACAATTGAATGTACCAGACTTTGTAACGTTTAGCAAAAAGTTCATCCAAGAAAAATATAATAAGATTGGTTCTGTTTTGAATTACTTGGTCAATGTATGCGGTTTGTTTTCTTGGAGTTTCATGGTCAGAACTAGTGATCAAATTTGAAGGGCAGGTCTTAATTTCATTTAGAAGGGCACACATCTAGGTCGCACTTCTATAATGAAAAGCATAAAAAAAATAAATTCAATTGACAATAGTAAATTATTTTCAAATTTATTTTTATTTTTTCACAAACAGAAAGATACCACTACGTCAAAGGCTGCATTAGTAAATGAATTACTCTTACACATGTGATTGAGAAATGTAAGCACATAAGATCATATCGTGTAGGCCTTGAAATCAACCACAATTGAACCAACTATAGGGACAAAATCATAGTTGGGAAACTGCATATGAGTACAAAAAATAAACATATAGACATAATTATATCTTAATGAAATTGAAATAAAAATAAAAATACGAAGAAACAAAAATACTCATATTAAAAGTATATGGAAGGTCTCATTTAGAAAATTAAAAAAAAAATCTCGCTTATAGAGGAAGTATCAATGTAATTCTAGCTTATAAACTTCAAATTTGACCAACTCACTATTCTAGTGTCTATTAAAACTCTTTTGGAAAGCTGAGACTTCCTATATTTGCACATCTCAAATTATTGGAACTACAATCCCTATACTTGGCCGCAAAATTGATCTAAGATGGCTTCTTCTTTTAGTTATAAAACCTTGACAGTTGTGGTCGTCCAGCTTAACATATCTTATGCAATATCCTAGAATGATTACATTCAATATGTGTAAGAAAAACTTCACATACAAACTTGAAAAATATGGTTATGCTTTCATTTACAAAAGGAAAATGGTATAAAACTAAAAAAATTCACTTACCAAAATGGTTTATACAAGTGCTCGATAGAGTAAGACAATGATGGTAGTAAACACTGAAACTTACTAGTTCTTTCAATATATTTTCATAGTGGAAGAGGTTTCTGAGTTTTCATCTCTTTCCATTCATCATAAATAGCATTCCAATCTACCTCATTTAGAGCATGAGGTGCACTGAGAGAGATAAACATTAACATATCCAATGTTTTTAAAGAAAACCTTGACCTATCATCATTTTTATCAGATTTAATTTCGAAAAACTTCTTTCACAAACTGGTGTACTAGCCGGAATAACAAGAATTGCTTGCCATAGCTGCATTAAGCATGTAAATCCTTCAAACCATTCAATTTCACCTCCACATAGATCCCATGCTCCAAACATATGCTTTTTTGGTTAAGATTTATACATAGTACATATAAATTCATCCATTTCACCTATACATTTAATGTTGTCCACAACAAACAAGCCTCCAACACTAAATTTTTCACATAAACATGTCAAACATATTCTTGTTTGAGAGTCTCTATCATCCATATCCTCATAATAATTATGAGGGCTAAAAAACTTAGCCGCAATAAAAATAGGTAAATATGTGAACCTTGCATTTAGAGAGTCAATCACCTTCATTACAAAAGCCTTTCCCAGCGTAATGTAGTCATCTAGTGTCCCTGATCTTTGTGACTTTGGAAAACTCTCAAACCTCAATTCATGTACATGTACTATGCCTTTGAAATCTACAAACTCAAGAGTTCCTTGTTGTGTTTTATTTAAGAAGGATGATGTGTGCATTGCACCTGCCCCGAATGTGCCTCTTAGAAATCGCTTATGAAGCAAGCTAATATTGATATCCAAAGTTGTTCCAATAGATGTAATGTCAACATGATCCTATTGAAACTTTTGATTCAGCTTATTTAACTCAATAATCACATATGCAAGTAAGTGGATGCAAAATTGAACTTGAAATATTGTAGCCATCTCATACATTTTTTTCTCCACTAACTCCCAGTCCCTTAACAAAGCAGACATGAGCTTAACGAGTCTTTCCATGAATTTTCCTCTAGAAAGCCATCTAATATGTAGAATTTGTAACACTTCTAGTCTTGTGATTTGAAATGAATCCATTAGCTCTTTCAATTCTCCATGCCTTTTAGTAGATTTCCCTAACCATGAATCGATCTTGTTTGCAAATTTATCAATAGCTTGCAACTCTTCAAGATAAGATGAAGCATCATTAGCTGCTAATGCTTCTCGATGAGCTATACAGTGGATATCTACTAAATGAGGGGCATGTCGACGAAGCTTAGTAGATAAACCTTCACAAATACCCCTCATAGATGATGTTCCATCAGATCCAAATCGAACTAACTTTTTCATGGATAGATTCATGTCTGCTAAAAGAGATGTCACAACATCATACATAGACTGTGATGTTCCATCCATAATTTGTAGCAATTGTATGAATTTTATAGCACATGGACCTCTTCTTTCATTGGTCAAATATGTAATATAAATAATCAAATGTTGCACCATAGTCTGATCAGTGCCTTTGTCAACTAAAAGTGACTAATTTGGACTTTGGAAACTCTTATCTTTTAATTTTTTCCAATATACCTCCTTAGTAGCTTCTAGAAAGTCTTTTCCAGATGTTGTATTTGTATATGATGAGTATTCATCCGTTAAGAGGAACGTGATGAGGGTTTTTATACCTATTCAAGCCACAAATTGGCTTATATACTTCCAAAGGTAAATCATGTATTGCAACAAAATACATATTCTCAATAACTGATATAATTCTCTATTTCTGAGCATCAACCATTAGTTCTACATGTTTTGTAATTGGAAGAGTACTCCATTTACTTTCTCCCTCTACAAGTTGCAAAGCAAATTTATGAGCCTCTGATATTGCATGGATGTTTAAAGCACTAACTTGAAGGGTTGTCCTTCCATCTTTAGCAAATGGAGTTTCTCTTTTAAATTTTACACACCATGAACATTTTATCCTTTCAACACCATTAAAATCTTTTACAGCATAAGCCAATGGAAATCTCAGCTTCCATTTGGACTTGAATGTTCTTTTGTACCTCTTGGATGTTGGTTCCTCTTCAAGAAGTTCTTCACTATTTGATTCATGGTCCTCATCCACATGATCATATACTTCATTTTCAGAAATATGTAGTTGATTAGAACATTGAGAGATACCAAATGCATCGGAAAGTGAAAGTTGTTTCAGATCCTTTTTGGGGCGACCAAGAGGTGGCATGTTATACTTATAATCAACAAAACAAGAAATATAAAAATATAAATTAATATAAAAATACATAATATCATTTGAAAATAAGACAATATACAACAAAATTCATATGAAAACTAATGAAAAGCAACAAATAGATCTCACACACACATAGGTCTGTTGATCATTGAAAATTAAAATTAACATTGATCTTCATGGAAGGTTATGCACATTGCCATCACCAAAATGAAATTTCTTCTATAACAAGGAATCTCAAATTGTTTTTTAGTAATTGTAATGTAGAAGGCATCACGATTCACAAGGACAACAATCACAAAAAAGGGGATGCACAAAGCACACCAGCAATTGGCAGTTCGAGTGGGGAAATTCTATGTAGCATGTGTCATGTATGGATACTTCTTGAGAAGAGTTCACAAACAATTCCAACTAGAGAAGAGAATTAAGATGTTTCCTTTTGTCTCAAATGAAGAAAGTGATTCTCAGCAGTTGAATTACACCCACCTAGAATTAGAAGGTAGAAATTGGCAAGAAAATTCAGCTATACAAGGTGGTGTGGCTGGATAATAAATAATGAATAAAAATCACACATGATTATCTCCCAACACTGGTAACACCAGATGATTAGGATAGCCATGAATATTAACATGCATGGTTCCATGATTGGTATGTATGTTAACAACTACATATGGTTGAGAGTGGAGGTGGGCAACTAAAAGTCCAAATTTCAATACGCAACAATCGTACATTTCAATGTTATGGTTCTAATTACATCACAAATAAATTATAGACATGCATGTGTGTAAATTTCAATGTTAATGTTCTAATTACATTTCAAATAAAATTACAAACATGAAAGAGTGTGCATTTCAATTGTTTCAAATACTCTTATTGTGTGTTTTGCTTTAGGAAAATAAAAACAACAAATGCCTCTATCTCTCTCTCTTGGTTGTTACATGCCTTTGTTAGTGGAATATTTTTCTTCATCTATTTATCCTTCTTTTATAGAGTAAAAAAAATGCATTGAACAATGTAAAATGGTTTGGATGTTTCAAATCATTCCATTGCATCTCAAGTCAACTTGTTATAATGAACGTAATATTGACTAGTCAACACATATAAACATATTATCACATGACATTGTAAAGCCATCACTCATTCTATCTTATTAATTATTATTCCTATATGGATTTATATCTATTGTTTTTTGTATGTTGGATTTCTCTATAATAAATTAACATTATTCATTTCACTATTGCAAACATGTGATATTAGACGTCTCTAGGATTAAAATATAGGTAGATATACTTTGATCAATGTCATTGTTGTATAGGGATTTAAACAATACTTTGTTTGATTGAATAAATTCCAATTTTTTTATCCTTCAAAATGCTTGTTTATTTTTTTGTAAAAATAAATAAAGTGAATGAACAATAATCAATTCACTCATGAGTGTGAGTTTTTTCTAGTGTAATTAAATTGCTTTATATCATGACCAAAAACTTGTGTTTCTACTCTAAAATATAGCATTTTAAATTTATTTGTTTAATTTAAAAAGATATAAAAAATTTATTTTCTTACTTCTTGATTTATAAAACTGAAATCCATATTACATTTAGTAAAAAATATGATTGAGATATTGAAAAATAAAAAAACAAAAAAATTTGTTGTTAAATATTTTACAGTTACATTTTATTATTCTCTTTTTACTCATTATTCTTCTATGTTCATTTCATTAAATAAACTTTTATCTTCAAAATAAGTTATTATGAGAGACAATTGATTGTAAATCACTTTACCCTTAACTTTATTGGCAATGAAATTGATAATCTTTCAATTTTTGTTCCCCTTAAATATCGTATATTATGCTATTATTAAATCAATCTATGTATCACTTTGGTCTAGCTTCATGAATTAGAGTTTGGGATACATAATTCATTTGGGATACAATGTTAATGAAATTGATAATCTTTCAATGTTTGGTCCCTTTAAATCTCTTATATTGCGCTATTATTAAATCAATCAATATATCGCTTTGGTCCCCGTTCACCAATTAGACTTTGGGATATTATGTTTTGGAGCATACATTCATAGTCAACGCAAATGTATGAGCAAAATTAATGGCCACTGATTTGAAATTATTATTAATTCTTATAAATTGAATAAATTAAGCTTAATTGCAACTAGGAGAATGAGGTGTTTTTGCATTTAAATTGAATTAACTAAATGTGTGAATTATGTGTCTAAATTAAAATGAGTATGGAAATTTTAAAGGCGGAAAATTTTCTTCAAATTGAACATGGAAAATTTCAACGATGGAAAAAAAATTCCAAGTTTAAAAATGTTAGAAAATCTTATTAATCCTCAATATTAAGCTAAAAAAATGTTTAGCAATATTTTTATAAGAATACTAAAATTTTTAATTATTTATAGTCTCTAAATTAGTATAAAATTTAGGCCTACCATTTTTAGAATAAATGGAAATTGGCAAACCTTTTTTTAGAAAACCATGGAAAATTAGCTCACTTGGAAATATTGGCCCCTATAACTTTCCTTGAAAAACAGAAAAAAATCATCTGCATTTAATGTCAATATTTCAATAATAAACAAAATCACTTGAATACATTAAAAATATATCATAGATTCATCTTAACCTAGTCCAAAATTATATCATAGATTCATCTTAACTTAGTCCAAAATTATCACCAATATATTATTAGGCATTAAGCTGATTCTATAATATAACAAATATTCATAAAATAAATAAAAAAAAATCACAAAATTAAAAAAGCCTCTATCATTTTTTTTAAATAATTAATTTATAACCAATATTTAATAAAATTAAAATTAAACAAAACATTTACTCTCATTTACATATTTTTATTTACAACTTTATATATTTTAATAAATAGAAAAATATATATTAATAAAGTATTTGTAACATTCCATTAAAAAAATTCAAGTAAAATTCGGAACAAATCTTTATAAATATAAGCCATTTTTATTTTTTAAATCTAATATCTCTTTAGTCCAACTTTTTCTAATTTCCTATCTAGGTATATCAATCTTATGATTGTGTGCTTTTAGACCACTAGTACATATAAAAGGAATAAGGAATAATGTTTGCAGAACACATGTATATCCTATTTATTTTTACAATTTTATTTATCTTTACCATTTGTAATTTTGAAAAATACATTTTGCTGGCAAAAGGTTTAATTATACATGTTAAAGTTATTAATAAATGGTTATTTTTATTTAAATTATAGTTTTTTTAGAAAACCAATCAAATTATTAATTTTTTTTTCTTGTCCATAAATAAAAAAACTAACAATAAATTGACCTCTTTCTTATTCATCCAATTTTAAAATACTCCTTGAACCAAAATAAAAATAAATAAATTAGAAATTAAGAGTAAATATGATGAATAATGAGTCTGGAGTATGTCGTAAAACTGCTCCTGTTTGAGTAAGAACTCATTTTCTTTGGAGATAAGGAAAGAGGTGAACGACCCCAGACCGAGAGGCATTTGGTAGGGGTGAAAGCCTACCCCTAGTGGGTTATTTCAGGTGGCGTGGTTTTCCTTAAATAATTGTGATAGGTCCTTTGAGAATCGCAGCCAGACATAGCTATCCTGGCTTTTGATTTGACAACTAAATTATTATAAATTTTTCCACCTTGTATAAAACTGTATTATTTATAAAACGATATTATTATAATAAATACATATACCATTTATCTTGATTTTTTAAAATATATTAAGATAGAAATAACTTGACACGCCCTCCTCCTTGTTAAAAAGTTTAGATTAATATAGAAATAGCGTGCTCCTGCTAAAAAATTATGTTGGACCACTTATCAACCCCTTTTTTGTCTTTAACATAGATGGAAAACCTATGGTATTATGGAAGTTGATTTGCATTGTATCACCAAATATTCCTACCCTGCTTAAAATCTCTAATCCTCATTCAATATTTTCCTAGCAATAAATCGAGTCCAACTAAATCCCTTGAAACAATTTTGCCGCCTAGCATTACGCGCTGAATATTGAGACTAAGCTTAAACTCATGACAAGATCGTATGAATAACCAATGCTTGTGGGACGAGTATTTTGGACAGGATGCTCAGTTGGGTTACTAATACTCATAGTGGTGGGAGTTGCAAACTATTTGGTCCATAGAAATTATTCATCACACATGCACCATCATACTTTCACCGTATGTTTGTCATAGCTCTTTTGTTTAGAACTATGACTCTGTAATGCTATTTGTGATGTCTTCTTGTTCTGGTAACTCTCTATTGATATATTGTGAAAATTTTATATAATATTTTTGAGTGAAAGGAGATGAATAAACTAATGGGCATATATCAAACTATGATTTGAACTAAATTCTGTCTCATTATATTGTTATAATCTCAATTTATTGGAACAGATTGAAATCACCCCTATTCAGAGATTATGCCAGATGCATGATATAGTCATTATACATGGCCAGTTACCAGGACCAACTATTTTTTAAGCAACAGTGACACTGTGGGATTCCACTATTCACTGGTTTGTCTCAGCTCTCATTTTTTGGACATCCCTTAATTGAAATATGGTGATTCAATCTTTGGTGAGGTTAATTTAGTTCAAATTCATGGGGTAGATTTTTGGAGATTCAATTTCTTATATTAATTGCACATTTCTGAAATATTTTATTCAATTCAAATTTACTATTTACCAGTATTACAGATTCCTGGAATATCGACTTCAATTAAAATCTACCATCTATTAACTTATATGAATTACAGATTCCTGGAATATCATATTCAATTCAAATCTACCATCTCTTAAAATCACAAATATTTATAGTAAAAATGAATCTAGCCATTTGGGAAGTCCCTATTGCCTCTGATATGTGCAATCTTAGATTATGCATAAATAAGTCTTGTGTATAATTTCAATGAACAAAAAGAATTTCACCAAACAAGAATAATTTATGATGTATATCCCTTGAAATCGACTTCTTAACCTCTCAGTGTTTTAAACTTGTGGAAAAGGGTAATTCGTTGGGATGTTAACCTACCTCTTTGACTATATGAAAGAAATAATGTAAAGCTGAGAGTGATAGATGTTTCAATCATGGCATGCATGGAATACACCAATTACATACAGGTTGGGCCAATGGACGTGAGTATATTACATAGTGCCCAATTCAACCGGGTGGAAGTTATAGACACAGATTCATCAATCTTGATTAGGAAGGAACCTTGTGGTGGCACGCTCATGTCTCATGGCTCCGAGCTAGGGTCCTTGGAGCAATCATGATCTATCTGAAGAAGGGCAGTTCATATCCTTTTCCTAAACCCAAAGACAAATCTACAATCGTTTTAGGTGAGTGCAATAGGTTTATATAGTTCACAAAATCATTTTTGATGCACTTAATTTTTTTTATGGACATAGTATAAAGTATACCGGTCGGTTTGTGAGGATACTCCTCATTAGTCTCCCTTCTACAAGCAACAAAAGGAGACTTGTCTACGTCACAAGAAGAGGATCATTATACGGTGGGAAGAGGAGGCCTTAACCAACCCTAGACACAGTCAAAGAGGAGTCTATATAAGCTTCCCTAGCCGTTGTCCTCAAGGTTGATGTAATCCACAATTAAGGGTGACACTTACACGCTATCAAAGGAGCCCTAACGAAGCCTACTAATCTATTGTTTGATGATGCCCTAATCCGCAGTTATGATGAA
The DNA here is from genome assembly GCA_000404065.3 of Pinus taeda. Taxonomy (NCBI): domain Eukaryota; kingdom Viridiplantae; phylum Streptophyta; class Pinopsida; order Pinales; family Pinaceae; genus Pinus; species Pinus taeda. The sequence continues at coordinate 71,984 of APFE030284363.1, forward strand.
GCCCTATTGACAATGAAGGAGAGTTGATCAGTAGTGAACCTATACACTGTAATAAGGACCCTAAATATGTAGTTTAGAAGGGCTTCTATTTGTTTTCATCTAGCGGCAGCAAAGTAGACATCATACAGAATGAAACTGGAATAAGTTAAGGGACGGTTTGAGCCTCCCTCTTGCAACTGTGTGAGGATGGTTCCTTCTTATAAGGACGTCGAGTTAAAGGAAGCAGTGGATCAACCCTGTTGGGATATCATTGGAAGATAAAGAATAATTTTTATGCTGCTATAGGAAAACTATGTGTTATGCTATAGGCCATAGCACCACACTCAAATATTTCTTATGGGTATTTGAGGGTTCAGATCATTAGCTTAATCTAACAAGGTGTTGTGTATAATGTTGTTGAGATCTAAGGCTAATTTTTTTGACTATATGATGTTGCCTAGAGAAAATGGACTAATTACTAGATGCGGGGTAATAAGAACCAATGGTATTTCACATCTCATGTTTGTGGATGACCTGTTGTTTTCTAGAAAAATAAGTTAAGCAAACTACAAGCATTCGGTAACATACTTTCCACATTTGGGGTGGCATCTAGAATTATTATGAACAAAGATAAATCTGTTCTCTGATTACTATTATCTTGCCTCCAAGTCACTAGCACATTTACTAACACTGATACAAGTAACTCATCTAGAAATTGGGAATATGAAAACATACCAGGAATTGGGAATCCACAAACAAATAAAATCCAGTACGTTAGGAAGCCTGTGGAATACGCTCCTCTCCAAGCATAAATTGTGCTTAAAACTTGCTTGACAGGGGTTTGCTGAATCATGAATCTATGCTCCTCTCCAGCTTAAATCGTTGTCAAACCTTGCTTTGTGCAGCCTTCAGGCACAACCCAATAAAATTATAGACCTAATACATGACCCATATTGACATCTAGTAGCTCTCAATTGAAACTACCAAATGAAATGGTATCAAAGGGTAATTGTGAAATAATAATCAATAAGAACTTGGATCATATGCACAATTAGAAAAAACAACTAAAAAAGAAACTGTTGTTTTTTAAATGAGAGCAACTTAGAAACTGCCAAATATAATGGTATGAAAAGGTAATTTTGACATAATAAGTAATAAGAACTTGCATCATGTACACAATTAGAAAAAACAAGCCAAAAAGAAATTGTTGTTTTTGAATGGGAGTTTCTCAAATGGGATTTAAGTTTTAACATGAAAGGAAATTCACAAATTCAACATTCTTAAAATTTTAATTTTAGAAAAAATGAAATTTAGAAAAATGTTGAAAATTTAACAGCCCTTCTTAAAAAATTTTAAGATATTATTCCAATTTTTTTTTAAATGACAAAAATCATATTTAAATTTCTTTTGATGCGTAAAAATTTCTCCTTACTTCTCTGACGTGCCAGAGGCCCTTTGAAGGGCTCTGACGTGTTCAATTTTGAATGCTAGTCGGAACTGTTATCATACGCTTTCAATGTATTTGAAGTTCAATGTATAATTTTCTATTACACGACTCTGTGGATGGGCTTGTAATTCTACTTGGTTGTCATATGAGATACAATGTGGAAACTGTCATTCGGCCTGTAGGTGTTTGGCCGGTGAGAGACTCTGATTCACTTCCGTTGTCTGCTTTAATAAATTACGAACCCTTATATTTGTATTTTCTCATTGGTCTTGTTGTATTCACTGGTTGTCTCCTCTCCGGAACGCAATGCAATGTTTGTTTCCCAGAATCTGTACATAGTTCATTGTGTATTCGAATAATTGTTAAACAGAAAACATAGAATTATAGTAAGCACACAGATGGACAGAACTTTTGAACTCTCTGTTGTTACTTTTATTTGAGTGCGAGAGGTATTGAATGGAACCCCTCCTCTGGTTTGTCCTGTTACATTTATAAGTTCCCTGTTCTAGTTAATAAAACTGTAGAGTTGCCTTTTTTCAATTACAAACTCTTACATTTAATTTTTATTAGACATTCATTTATCTTATGACAAGATTTCTTGTTGAACCATATTTGTCTTTTTTTCCTTTAAAATAAAAGGATAATCACAGTTTGTTAACAACAAATCAACCTATGACTATAACTGTTCAACTACCCTTAACTAACATAAACTAAAATAACAAAAGTCCTACCTACTTTCCTGTCAACCAATAGAAAGACTAAATAAAAGTAAATTCAACTTCCTTTGACCTGGTAGAGACTTCACCTCGTCATGGTGAGCTAGACGCTGCTGCATCAGGCTCTCGTGGAAAAAATAAATCATGGCTCCGGTCCATGAGCTTCTCGACCTAAGAACATGTCTGTTTAATCTGCCTAATGTCAAGCCACGAACTGTCCTCAATAGGACGGTTCTTCCACTTGACCAGGTATTTCATATATTGCTTCTGCCGAGTTCATTTAGCCACCTGAGTGTCGAGAATGCTCTTGATCTCGGGAGGTTGAACGTAAGGCATCTATCTCTTCCAAGCTTCTCCATCATCCTCGGTGTTCTGTGTGGGTCGTGTGATTCCTTCTCCTTCCTTTTCTTCTGGGTCAGCCGTGTAGGGAAACAGGTCTGCTACATTAAACATAGGCGAAATGCCTATTCCTGGTGGCATCTGGATCTCATAGGCATTTGCTTAAAATTTCCGAAGGATTTTTCACAGTCCTATCTTCTTGTACTTTAATTTATTGTATGTACCTTCAGGAAAACATTCCTTGTGTGAATGTGCGAGGACTTCGTCTCCTACATTGAACTATACCTCCCTTCTCCTCAAATCTTCTTGTTGTTTATACTTTAAGTTGTTGTCCTGCAATTTAATTTTTACCTGTTCATGCAAATCCCTCATCGCGTTAGTGAAATCTTCCCATCTGTGCTTCGCCTTTCTTGCAGTCCAAGATCCTGCATTTCATGCACTCCGCGAGGATGCATGCCGTACAGGACTTGAATAGGGCTGAAGCCTGTCCTGTGGTTAGGTGAATCATTGTAAGTGAATTCTGCATGTGCCAACACTCAAACCCACATCCGTGAATTCTCTCCTGCTAGACTACGTAGCAGATTCCCTAAACTCCTATTTACAACTTCTGTTTGTTCGTCTGTTTGCGGATGATAAGCAGAACTATAATTCAGTTGTGTATCCATTTTCTTCCATAGGGTACGCCAAAAGTGTCCCGTGAAGTTCACATCCCTGTCCGATAGGATAGATTTGGGCAATCCATGTAACTTGACAATCTCATTGAAAAACAAGTGGGCCATATGGGTGGCATCACCGGTTTTTCTGTAAGGAATAAAAGGTGCCATTTTCGAGAATCTGTCCACTACTACCATTATCGAGTCATACCCTCACTGTGTCTTAGGTAGACCTAAGATGAATTCCAAGCTGACTGACTCCCATGATCTTCTTGGAATAGATAACGGTGTATACAATCCCGAGTTTTGATTGTGACCCTTTGCTAATTGGCACACTTTGCATCTGGCCATGAATCATTGTACATCTCTCTGCATCTTTGGCCAAAAGTAGAAATCTCTTAGCTGCTCGAGTGTCTTGTCCACGCCGAAATGTCTGGCCAAACCTCCGCTATGCTTTCTCGAATAATATTCTCCCTCTTTGAGCAATCAGGTATGCACAGTTGTCCTCCCTTAAATGGCAACTTCTCTTGTAGATTGTAATCCAACCAAGGATTGTTTTCTCTCACTAAGGGATTCTGGCATGCCTCATAGGCCTCCTTAAAATCTGTATCAGTCTGGTATAAATCTCGTAAGTGCTCAAAACCCAGCACTTGCACAGTGCTTTCCTACAGAAGTAGAGCTTTCCTACTTATCGCATTCGCTACTTTATTTTCTTACCCGCTAATATGCTTCAATACAAAATTGAAACTATGTAAATACTCCACCCATTTGGCACATTTTTGGTTCAATTTGTGCTGTTGCATTACATATTGTAGTGCAGAGTTATCTGAGAACAACACGAATTCGTTTCCCAACAGATAATGCCTCCAGTGTTTTAATGCCTGTATAACTGTGTAGAATTCCTTATCATACGATGAATAATTTTGTCAACTTTCATTCAGATTTTCACTGAAAAACGCTATAGGGTTATCTTCTTGGCTGAGCATGGCTCCAATTGCTATCCCGCTAGAATCACAGCAAACCTGAAATAACTTTTTGAAATCTGGTAATCTCAGGATCGACCTCTCAGTAATCTTCTTCTTTAACAACTAGAAACTTCTCTCTGCTACATCTATCCATTGAAAAGGTTGGCTGGCCTTTTTAATGGTGTCCAACATTGGTGCACAAATTTTGCTGAAATTCTTTATGAATTTCCTATAAAAGCTCACTAACTCGTGAAAGCTACGTACCTCAAATAAATTTTTTGGAGATGGCCAATTCACTGTCGCTGCCACCTTCTCCAGATCCATCTTCAATTCATCCTTTGCTATTACAAACCCCAAATAAATCAATTCCTTTTGCAGAAAAGTACATTTCTTCAAGTTTATTAGCAGTTTGTTCTGCTGTAATTTCTCCAACACCTTACGCACATGTTGAAGGTGTTCTTCCCTTGTCCTGCTGAATATTAGTATGTCATCCACGTATACAATCACAAATTTTCCAATGTACTCCTTCAGCATCTCATTCATCAACCTCATGAATGTACTAGGTGCATTGCTCAGTCCAAAGGGCATGACTAACCATTTGTATAACCCCTCATTCATCTTAAAGGCTGTCTTCTATTCGTCCCCCTTTCGTATCTGAATCTGACGGTAACTGCTCTTCAAGTCTATCTTGGAGAAATACGCTGCCCCGCTTAAATAGTCCATCATGTCATCCATCCATGGTAGTGGAAACCTATACCAGATGGTGATCTTGTTGATGGCCCTTGAGTCGGTGCACATCCGCCACTCTCCTCCCTTCTTGGGAGCGAGGACCGTCGGAACAGCACAACGGCTCAAGATTTCCCTTATCAATCCCTTGTCCAACAGCTCTTGCACCTCCTTCTTGATTTCTTCATTGTCTTTGGGGCTCATTTGGTATGCCGCTTTGTTCGGAAAACTAGCTCTAGGTATGAAGTCAATATGATGGCTTATTCTCCGTTTGGGGTGTAATTTGTCTGGAAATTCATGTACCACTATATCTGTAAACTCCTGCAACATCTCCTAGATTTCCAAAGGTAAATCTGATACCTCTGTATGCAACAATATTGTCCTTGCTTTCTTTACAACTGCGTAACCTATCTCACTGTCCTCCACTTGTTTTAAAAATTGTTTTCTGCTGACCAACAATGCTCTTGGTTCACTTGTCTCTACTACCCCTTCTTCATTGATGGGTACAAGCGTATGCTTGATTCCATTGTTAGCAAATTTATAATAGTTCGTTAATCCATCGTGTACCACTTTCCTGTCGTACTGCCAAGGCCTGCCCAACAGTATGTGACATACATCCATTGGAATGATGTCACAAACAACTTTTTCCTTATATATGCTTATTTGAAACTCCACCTCGCACTGTTCATCTACCAGCAATTGATGGCCTTTTTGCAGCCATGAAACTCTGTAAGGGTCTGGATGTTTCAAACGCTTCAACTCCAGCTTTTCTACCATCTCTGTGGACACTAAATTGTCAGTACTACCGCTGTCAATAATATATTTACAACACTTACCTCGTGGCTTACAAACTGTTATGAATAAATCCTTCCGTTGTGTCTAGTCGGTGATCTCCTTAACTGGTTTAACAATACCTTATGCAGCGCTAAGGCTTCCCCTGTCTCTGGAGCATTTTCCGCTTCTTGGGTAGGTGATGCTGCTTCTTCTGGCTGTGCAACATATGCACCCTGCTGTCCAGATTGCTTTGCTTCCAGACATTCAAATGATCTGTGTCCCCATTTATGACACCTATAACATTGGTAACCAATCCCTTTCCCTCGGTCATTACCTCTGCCCCGCTGGGATGATCTACCGCCTCTCACACTATCGCCTCTGTCCGCTGATCCAGAAGCTCTGGAATTGCTACCTTCCTCATTATTACTAGTAGTCCACCCTCTACCATATGACTGGCCTTTTCCCTTGCTGCCTCCTCATCATCTTCGGGCATTCTGTCTTTTGGTAATTTTCTCTTCAACCTTCATCGCACTTTGATATGCTTCCTCAGTGTTGTTCGGAGACAAAATATTGATTTTGTCCAAAATATCTAAACTTAATCCATTAACATACCTGGTTGTTCTTTCCGTGGTATATTTTGTATATCTGGCTCGCAAATCCACTCGATAGAATTCTTCTATGTACTCCCTCATCGTCGATCCTTTTTGTTTCAAATTCTGCACCTGCCTGTGCAGCACAATCTGATAGTCCTTTAGCAGAAACCTGCCCTTCAACTTGGCCACCATCCTTGACCAGGTTTTGATCGGCAGCTTGTTCAATCTTTTCCTCTCGTTCTAGACACTATCCCACCATAGGGCTATGTGTCCCTTCAATTTCATCATAGTGAACCGAAGTCTGCGGTTTTCGCTGATTTCCTCGCACTCGAAATACTTATCCATCTCACTTGTCCAATCCAATAAAACTTTGATAGATAGACTGTCATCATAGGTTGGGAGTTCTGGCTTGGGTTTACTGCTTGCTATTAGAACAGATCTCAACAATCTCACTTCTGGACTCTCACCTTCTGGTCCATCTACTGCTGCTTCAGGTTCCTGCTCACTCTCATCACCTATCTCCAAGTCTCTTCTTCTCCCTGCCTCGACCACCTCCAAACGGGCAGCAAGAATTTGAATCTCCTCTCTCAATCCTTCCTCTGTCAACTATCAAGCACCTCTACCATGACCTCGCCTTCCTCTTTCCATATCTTCAATCAATTTAGCCTGCTCTGATACGACTTTGATGGGTCCAACCCAACTCTTTATACACTTGTCGTAAAGGGAATGATTTCCAATTTATGTTTGGTTGATTTAATCATACAGAATGATAGCAGGCGGATAAAATGTAATACAAATATTTTTGGATTTTGGTTGTTAAGCATTCAATGATGTGTTTAATGAAAGGGTACTCGCCTTGAGGTTTGTGTCTCCCGCTCAGTTCTTTGGCTATCCCCTTGTTCGATGGTTTCCTCAGTCTTTCGCTATTTTCCCATTGAGGGTTTCCTCTGTAATGCTCCGCGAAGGTGTATGGGTAGCAATGCTGCATGTCTTGGTTGTGCTCCTGGTTACTTGTTGTTGTGACTGTATTTTTCCTAGTTCCTTGGTTCGTAGTTAGTTATGACTCGTCCTGTACTGGCCAAGGTAAGTTCTCTGTTGTGTTTGATTTATTTCTGCCATGTAAGGTCACTGTTGTGTTTGGTTTCCTTCTACCGTGGGCTCTCAAGCCACTATATGTTGGTTCATGCGCTGATGTTCCTCGTTCGGTTTTGGCAACACAACTTCTATTTACTTTCAGGCTCAATTGATGGATCTCTTCCAACTCCGGCGCATACAGGTAATCTAACCTTCTTTGTCTTCAATTCATGGACTTCCTTCCACTGTTCCTGACCTAGATTGCTCCTTGTTCTCCTTAGTTCGTCGGCGCTGTCACTGGAACACCAGTCTCGGCCTCTCCGTGAACCCTCAGGTATATGTCGGTACTCTTAACGACTTAGTTCTTCTTTCCAGCTCTTTATTTACTCTGCTATTTAAATATATCACTAACAACTATTTATTCATGTTGTACAGGAGGTGGGGTTTGCTGTTGGAGGGTTTGGTGTCACACGCCTCGGTTTTTGCCTGGTAGGCTTCTACCTCTTCTGACTTCCGGTAGTTCGTCGTCTTAGTCTCTTAATCTCTATTCTTCAAATGGAAAGGGTTTGTCATACGCTTGCCATGAGCAATGCTCTGGTTATCGGAACTTGGGTTTCCACCATATTTAGACCGAAATTTTATGTTTGTGGCTGCGGCTCCTTTCTAAGCCCTCATCTTGGGTTCTCTATTCAGAGTCTGTGTGTCTACAATGTGTATAAATGTTATGACTGAAACCCTTACCCAGTGTTTGTGGCTTAGGATTTGGGTGTGAACAATTTTCGATTTTGCAGTTTTATTGTAACAGTTGAATATACCGGACTTTGCAACGTTTGGCAAAAAGTTCTTCCAAGAAAAATATAATAACATTGGTTCTATTTTGAATTTCCTGGTCGATGTATGTTGTTGGTTTTCTTGGAGTTTCGTGGCCAGAACTGCTGTCATATGCTTTCAATGTATTTGAAGTTCAAGGTATAATTTTCTATGACACGACTCTATGGTTGGGCTTGTAATGCTACTTGGCTGTCATATGAGATACAATGTGGAAATTTTCGCTCGGCCTGTAGGTGTTTGGTTGGTGCGAGACTCTCATTCACTACCGTTTTCTTCTTTAATAATTATGAACCCTTATATTCGTATCTACTCTTTGGTCTTGTTGTATTCACTGGTTGACTCTTCTCTGGAACGTAATGCAATGTTTGTTTCCCAGAATCTGTACATAGTTAGTTGTGTATCGAATAATTGTTAAACAGAAAACATAGATTACAATAAGCATACAGATGGACAAAACTTTTGAACTCTGTGTTGTTACTTTTATTTGAGTGCGAGAGGTATTGAATGGAACCCCTTCTTTGGTTTGTCCTGTTACATTTACAGGTTCCCTGTTCCAGTTAATAAAATTGTACAATTGCCTTTTTTCAGTTACAAACTCTTACAGTTACTTGTTATTAGACATTCATTTATCTTATGACAAGATTTATTGTCCAACCACATTTGTTTTTTTTCCTTTAAAATAAAAGGATAATCATAGTTTGTTAACAACAGATCAACCTATGACTATAACTGTTCAACTACCCTTAACTAACATTAAATAAAATAAAAAAAGTCCTACCTACTTTCCTGTCAACCAACAGAAAGACTAAATAAAAGTAAATTCAACTTCCTTTGACCTGGCAGAGACTTCACCCGGTCATGGTGAGCTAGATGCTCTTGCATCATATGAGGACCACAATGAAACCATAACATATATCAATTATGCTCAATTTAGCCAAGGTGAAATTCTGAAACGTCTCACCTCTGTGCATCTGATCCATCGTGGAATTAATGAGCAGCTTGATGAAATAGAGTTGTGTTTGGCTCATATAGATTACCATGTGCACAAAGTTCATGGCCACCCTGTGGGCCCAAGTGTTGCTCAAGCACCAAATCCTCCTTTTCAAATGTCATATGCTAGTTGTTTTTTGGTGTTATAATTTTTTTGGATTATCTGGATTTTTTTTCTTATGGATCTCATATGAAACATGGCAACATGTTCTTTATTTTCATAATGCTCTCCTAGCTAAAAAATTCAGTTAGAGTGAAGTCGAAAGAGAAAGGATGAACTGGTCTATAAGGTGTACCATTTTTCTGAGTTAATGAAATTTTTTGGATCGACAGAAAAGAACAATATTCTTTATGAACGTCATAATTCAAGAAAACTATTGAAGAAGGTATCAATTTGATGTAAAGTCAGCTAGTATGAGTTTTACTATATGATATAATCATTGATGAATGTCACAACTAATATAGCCTTTGTTGAACATTGTATATGATAAAAACATCATTGAATGTTGTAAAGCAACAAAATCATTTATGAAAAACACAATGCAACATAAACATTAAGGAATGTAGCATGTTTACACAAGCAAAACAAGATAAATGTTGTAGTGGATATAACCATATTATATGTCATTGTAACGTAACCCTTGATGAATGTCATATTGAAACATGACAATTTAGGAATGTAACAATTTTACATAAGTAAGTCAAGATAAAGATCATAAAGCAACATAACCATTTAGGGATGCAATGATTCAACATAACTAATCTTAGATGAATATCATAATGTGACATAACCATTGTGGAGCATAAAATATGATGGATATAACATATTTGACATAAGAAAGTCAAGGTGAATGTTGTAATGTGACATAACCATTAAGGAACATAGTAATTTGACATCACTCAACTATAACGAACATCACAATGTATATAAGCATATTATAAACCTTTTAGTTTCACATCGTTTGCATGCGTTAGTGTGTTTGAATATTGAAACATAGTCAAACATCATAAACCATGTTCAAACAATAGTCAATCACAGTCAAATACCATCTACATGGGTTTACTATGGTAAATAATGATCAATTATTATCAAGCATAGAAAGCTATAACCAAACACACTCAACCAAAGACAACCATAATAAATCATGATCAATTGAAGTTAAATGTGACCAACCATAATCAATTATGGCGAGCCATAGTTAGCTATGTTGAATCAAATTCGACAAAACTCAATGCAAAACAACCATTGATGTGTGTAATAAAGTAATTTAACCATTTAGAAAAGAAGAAAGTTGACATAAGTCAACCAAGAAAAACATTACAACATAAATAATAATAGTTTATCTTAATGCAGCATAACTCTTGATGAAAGTGACAATAATAAACCATGGCCAACCATAGCCAATAAACTTAATGTAACATAGCCTTTAAGGAATGTATCTTAATCCAACATAACCCTTATTTAACTATGCATAACAATGGTCATCGATGAACAATCATTGTCAACTATAATTAACCATAGTGAAATATGGTTAGTCAGTCAAACATGTTCATCCATAACTAACCTAGTCAAACATTGTTAGCTAAAGTCAACCATAGCTACAACCAAGTCAACAATAGTCAAACATTATGAATTAAAACTAAACATATTTAACCTTTGTTAAACATAGATTAACATGGTAAGCCATAGTCCAATATAATAAATCATAAGAAACTATGTCCAAACACAATCAACCATATCCCATCATGGTCAATCTTAATCAAACTTACTTATTCATAATAAAACATATGGTTAGTTATGATTATAGTCAATCACAATTAGCCAAAATCAATTATAATAAAACATAACTAAATATCAATATAATAATACATATTCAACCATAATCAAAACCACATTATTATTTTTAAAATAATTATCTTTATTATATTATACACATAATCATATAGAATTAAATATAGTAAATAGAGAATTAGTAATTTTTCTTAGAAATGTGTTTGTATATTTTACATTATCATTAGAGCATAATAATACTGGAATATTTAATTATATTATTATTAAAATGTAATATAATTCAATATGATAAGTTAAATATTTTCTAACAATAGCGATATATAAGTAATATATTATATTAAGAAAGTATAACAATATATTATTTGATCATATAATATTTTTAAGCTTAAAAGTTATTTTATTTCGCATTATAAATGGTATAGGGGTACGACCATTATGTTGCAAGGTAACCATTCACTTTTTAGTTAAGTGTTGGTTGTGAGTTCAAATGATTATAATCAATGAGTACAAATGTTTAGAAGAAGGAGAAATGTTTAGAAGGAGATATTGTAACATTGTGGCAAGAAAATATATTGAAAAGGAGAAATTTTTCCATATCGTGTTTTTTTTGGCCTATGCATTATCAACAATATAATAAACCATATTTACATACGTTTTATATTTATAGTGTGTTTGTGATACTTATATTAGTTAAAAAAGTATGTCCAGGCTCATATTAAATTAAAAAAAATACTCGTTTTAGATTTCAAATAAAATTGACGACACCATATTTCCCAAAGTACATAAAACACCCATTTTCAAAAAAAAAAATCCATGCTCATCTTTATTTCCCAACAAAAAATCAATACTAAGTTTTAAGATTTTTTCATATAAGAAAAGATAAGCAACATATTGCATGATTAGATTGGATGGTGAGCTTTACTTCTGGTCACAATTGGTTATGATATTGGAAGAGATTTGTCTTTTTTATTCACTTTTCCCAATTTTTGTTTATGAAGTCCTTGTTATTTTCTATATTATTATTGATTTGTCATAATTTATGGAATTCAATTGTGTTTATGCCTTTCACTATTCAATTTAATTTATTTAACTCACTTTAGATACATATTGATCTAGATTTAAATGAAAATAAAACTCTAAATCAATAGGTATCTAATGAGCTGAATATAACCCTCTTTCAAATTTTAGATGTGCTTGAGATTAATCCTAAAGATCAACTAGATGAGAGTAGAAACCATTAAACCAACACACTAAGCATCGACAATAAGAAGTGTTACTTGATCAATAACATTTTTCAGCATTGAAGGGATAACATTTGGGCCTCTTACACCAAATAAGAATTGATATTGACATTTTTCTTGGCAATATCTCTAAACGTAAAACCACTATAATAGCAAGTGGAACTAATGATTCAACCCTTGAAAGAGCATGTTGTCGGTGTTCTGAAAGATCTAATTTGAGCTATCTTGTAACTTTATAAAACTAATGGCTAGAATTTCCTTAGCTATGGACATGTTCAAATTGCACCCAACGTGCATGATATGACGGCTGGGGTGGATGGCTTTCGCTCCCCCCAGCCGTGTTCGAACCTGCGGAGGTCCCCCTTCAGCGACTTATGATGGCTTTGCCGTATCTGCCGGCTTCGGCCGTATTCTGTACTGGCTTCGGCCACATTGTAAGCACTATGATGCCACATGTGTTTTTCCAATGGAAAAAAAATGGACATGTTCAAATCACAAAGAAATTCCCCTAAATTAAACCCAAACATACCTCTAACACTTAGAGCTAAACCTTAGCCATCACCAAACCACATATAAAAAGCATTTTATAATAATTAATATTGCACCAAACCACATATAAAAAGCATTTTTATAATAATTAATATTACACACTAAATTATAATTTTAATAAATATTCTTTTATTTTTTTTATAAATTTATTATTATTAACAAAAATTGAAATAATAATATTATAGATTTATATTTTATTTTAATTTTAAATACAATTTAATATACATAAATGATTATTTATTAAATTTAAATATTTTTTAAAAATAAATTAAAAATATTCACTATATTTTATTAATAAATATTTAAAAAAAATAGAATTGAACAATTTTTCCATCCGATTCTGTCCCGCCATCCCTTGTAATTGGTAGGAGAGAAAGTGTTAGTTGAAAGAGAAGGATCAACAGCCTAGAGGTTGAGTTGAGAGGACGAGTGGAACAGATGTTGACGCAACCACTTTTATATCTAATCCGGACGCCCATCCGTCGGCTGTCGCAAATCGCTATGATCAGAAATTGGTTGGTAGGCATGTACCGCACAAGCCTATCAGAAATTAGTTGATAGGCATGTACCGCACAAGCCTATAAATTGGTTGATAGGTGTGTTTCTCATCTACACACATCCGGACACAGGAGCCAGTGCATTTAACGGGTACATCAATAAGTTGCCACGTCTCATCCTTGCGAGTGAGATGACGGATTCCTTTTCATTTCCCAAAACTGTGAAACAATATTACAAATTCACTTTACAAAACAACAATCACATCTCTGACCCCTTTTATATATCTGGGTAGATAGATCCAGGGCCGTGGTCTACAAAGGCCACAACCATTTTGAAAGGAAATTCATATTTCATTTGGTGTTTAAATCATTTTTTAAATGGTGTAAATAGATTTAGTATTATTATAAATTCTGAAGCATTAAATTTTTTTAAAATTTCAAATGTACAAAATATTTGGCAAAATTTTGATAAAATCTCGTTAGAATCTCTACTATTTTCCCAACAAAATTATGAACATCTGATATATATATATATATATATATTATAAAATGGTTTCATTCATTTATGATTCAAAACATCTGATAGATATTATATATAAATATATATATTAGATAATTATAATTGGTTTAAAATCATAACATAACATAGATTTATAAATTGGTTTCATTCATGTATGATATAAAACGAAGAGGTGACAGTTTAAATATTTTTAATTTTAAGATCTTTAATAATATTATTAAATCAAGCTATTTAAATTAGGCGAAAATAAATTTAAAAATTATTTTAATTTGTATTTAATTAAAGCGATCAAATTTTTAAAAATTATTAATTTTAGTGTAAGTTTAAAAAAGCTCTGCAATTTAAAGATTATCCCTCTAAACATTTATAGTTTTAAATCAAAATGAATTTAATGATTTCTATAAACTAAATATATATAGAAATTTAAATTTCCATAATAATAAATATTATATTTAGAGTTGTATTAAACTCACAATATATATACTGCATTCTATATTATATATTTATTGAGTCACATATATAGTAAGTTTAAAATTAATAGTTTAACATAAGTATTAAGTTTTTTTTGTTTTTTTGTATTGTTTTGTTTTGTTTTTTTTTTCCTATGTGGTTCAACTATCTAAAGATTGATGACCTTACATCCCAAAAATATAAATCTCTTTCAATGAATACTACATTTAATATTTGTACAAGGAAGATCACAAGGCTCAACATAGAGTGTGGCCTAGTGTAAAGAGAATTGAAACGTGTGACCTCTCAATAGAAAAAGTACTTTAACGACAAGAGTAAACCAATTTAGACCAATTTAATTAATCCTAAATGCTTATTTAAGTATTAAATCTTTATACCATTATTTAACTAAATTTAAATATGAAGTTTTCAAATATTAAAATTATGAATAATATTTAATCTAAGACTTTTGTTATCCATAATTACTTTTGTAAAAGTTTTTGGACAAATCATATAAGCAATGATTGGCAGCCAACATTTCGAACCTATTAATGAGGTTAATCTTGGTTATGAAGATAAACCTCATTAGTAAGTTTGAAATGTTGGCCATATGTGACTTGTCCAAAAACTTTTACAAAAA